>JAJLXA010000001.1:1816404-1873537 GCA_030571075.1 Yamadazyma endophytica
AAACCGGTGAAGTTATTGTTACAACTGACTCCGATGGTGAATTAACCACCACCACTGACATCATTGGTGACTGTCCAGAATGTACTGATTACACCACCACATTTGTTACCACCAATTCCGACGGTTCTGTTTCTACTCAAACTGGTGAAGTTATTGTTACAACCGACTCCGATGGTGACTTGACTACCACCACCGACATTATTGGTGACTGTCCAGAATGTACTGATTACACCACCACCTTTGTTACCACCAACTCCGATGGTTCTGTTTCTACTGAAACCGGTGAAGTTATTGTTACAACTGACTCCGATGGTGAATTAACCACCACCACTGACATCATTGGTGACTGTCCAGAATGTACTGATTACACCACCACATTTGTTACCACCAATTCCGACGGTTCTGTTTCTACTCAAACTGGTGAAGTTATTGTTACAACCGACTCCGATGGTGACTTGACTACCACCACCGACATTATTGGTGACTGTCCAGAATGTACTGACTACACTACCACCTTTGTCTCCACCAATTCAGATGGTTCTCTCACCACTCAAACCGGTGAAGTTATTGTTACAACTGACTCCGATGGTGACTTGACTACCACCACCGACATTATCGGTGACTGTCCAGAATGTACTGATTACACCACTACTTTCGTCTCAACCTTGCCAGATGGTTCTCTCACCACTCAAACTGGTGAAGTTATCATCACAACCGATTCCGATGGTGATTTGACTACTACCACTGACATCATTGGTGACTGTCCAGAATGTACTGATTACACCACCACCTTTGTCTCCACCTTGCCAGATGGTTCTCTCACCACTCAAACTGGTGAAGTTATCATCACAACCGACTCCGATGGTGATTTGACTACTACTACTGACATCATTGGTGACTGTCCAGAATGTACTGATTACACCACCACCTTTGTCTCAACCTTGCCAGATGGTTCTCTCACCACTCAAACTGGTGAAGTTATCATTACCACCGACTCCGATGGTGACTTGACTACCACCACCGACATTATCGGTGACTGTCCAGAATGTACTGATTACACCACTACTTTCGTCTCAACCTTGCCAGATGGTTCTCTCACCACTCAAACTGGTGAAGTTATCATCACAACCGATTCCGATGGTGATTTGACTACTACCACTGACATCATTGGTGACTGTCCAGAATGTACTGATTACACCACCACCTTTGTCTCCACCTTGCCAGATGGTTCTCTCACCACTCAAACTGGTGAAGTTATCATCACAACCGACTCCGATGGTGACTTAATGACTACCACTGACATTATCGGTGACTGTCCAGAATGCACTGATTACACCACCACCTTTGCTTCTACTTTGCCAGATGGTTCAGTTACTACATTGACTGGTGATGTTATTATTACCACCAACTCTGATGGTGACTTAATGACCACCACCGATATTATTGGTGACTGTCCAGAATGTACTGACTACACCAGTGGTTTTACTTCCACTGCATCTGATGGTTCCATTGTCACTGGTGATGTAGATGTCGTTGTCACAACTGACGCTAACGGTGATTTAACCACTATTTCCTCAATCATTGACGAAACCACTCTTGCTTGTGTCAGGGGAAAATGTAGCCCTGTTACTAAGACTAACATTGCTACCACTGTTATCACTATCACTTCTTGTTCCGACAACAAATGTACTGAAGTTCCAGTTACTACCGGTCTTACCACTGTTGTTGACGATGTAACTTCTTACGTTACTTATTGTCCATTGACTGAAGAATCTTCTGGTCCAGAAACTACAGTTATCACTATCACTTCTTGTGCTGATAATAAATGTAGTGTTGTTCCAGTTACTACCGGTCTTACCACCGTTGTTAACGATGTCACTTCTTACGTCACTTACTGTCCATTGAGTTCTGAAGCTGCTGAAAGCTCTGCTCCATCTACTGTTGCTGGTGAAACCACTGCCTCTGCTTCTGGTTCTTCATCTGGTTCTGAAGAATCTTCTCCAGCTGCTTCTGCTATCGAAGGTAGTGCATCAAGCTACAAGCCATGGTCTTTCGTGGTCTCTGCTGCTTTATTCTTCAGCATCTTATTCTAAACGTGATTTAGAATGAATTAATTAAGACATTTCGTGTTAACCATGGGTTTTTATGTACTATATTCTTTAAAAGCTGGTTGCAATTATTTTATTTTCGCTAAATTTATTATACCTTTTAGTATTTAATATATGATTAATATTTTATAATTTAGTTTTCACTCTTTTAAATTTGATTTCGTGAAAGGATTTTGATAGTATTGTTAATATATTACTGTGATTTATACTTGCAGTACAATCCTATTGATGTGTTCAATAAAATATCTAGAAGGAGTGTAATTATAAATTTGTAAATAAGGGACCAGATTTGAATGCGAAGATTATATTTAAATGCATATGTTTAATTACTTTTGTTTATTTCTTTTCGTGCAATGGCACCCTGATAACCGAGAAACGCTTTTTTACACCACTAATCATACTTTTTAATCTGTCTTTACAAGCTTTGATATAATCAATGGCGAAAGTGGGGAAATTTTACTACTTAATTAGGACCAGTAACTTCTAATTAGCTAGGAGCGTAGATAAGAGCAAGCATTGACCAACAAGCGTTTACAGTACTACATAAAGCCTAAGCGATTTTGAAAATGAGGTTGTTATTTAACCATCAAGAGAAGTACACATTGTATATGATATTCACGCACCACCTACACCTGCTATATAAGCTAAAGACCAGGTTTTGGACATCCCATTGTCAATTAACGCAGGGTCCCAGTCTTTTCTTGCAAACCAACTCCAGGACTTTTTAGGATCATACAAGGCCAAGTTTAACATCAAGATACCTTTCCAGCCATCGGGAATCTTGTCAATGATAGGACTAAGAATTTGCTCCCATTCTTCCTTGACAAAGGATTCTAAACGTATGTATGACGATATTGGAGTAATAGGCAACATATGAATACCATGAATCCATTCATTGGCAATGGTACCTCTTCCAAAGTATGTTGAGAAATCTACCTTGTTTTCAAAAGTAATACCTGCAACTTTGTTGCCAATGAACTGCTTAGGTTGAACTTTATTGTTGTCACTGAATAACATGTACATGTTCATACCTCTTCTCATAACAGCAAGCATCAAGTTGGATCTGTGCTCCATATCGGAATCCCCAATAACCTTAGCATACAATTTCATACCATAAGCAAAGTGGTAATCCTCTGAAGAAGATTCTTCGTCTTTGCCATCACCAGAGGCGAAAATACCATGAGCAAAAGAATGACCATGGAACCAATCAAACGATCTTGATTGGGGGAAGTACTTGTCCTTCGTTGAGGGGTTGGCCACATCTCTGATTAAAGTATTGGCGTAGTCCTTGACATTAGAGGATTTGAACCACTCCCCTTTGTTGAACTTTTGATCAACGTAGGCTACAAGAGCAATGGCATGGATATGATAACCGTAGTGGAAATGATGGTCATTATAGTTGGAGTTACCGAAATCTGCCCCTGGTTCTGCTGATGAGATCAAACCTTTCCAAGTTTTGTCATAGACTAAGGGGAATTTTTGCTTGTTTGAGGAGAAAATTTCAATGGCTTTGGTAATCTTAGGGAACATCTTCTTGCTTAGCTCTTCATCTTTCAAGACGAAATGACAAACGTACAAAATGTAGGCAAATTTATCCAACACTTTCCCTGAAGTGTACATGGAGTCGATGTCGGACATGCCCACCACATCCTGTTCTACATCTTCTTTTGCAGCCGCCTTAATTGCTTCCAAAGCATTTTTGGAATAAGACGCCTTTCCTTTGAAAGTTGAAACGGAGGACCATGGTTCCCAGTTGATATCTACGGGTAAGTTAGGTTCTTCCATCGTCAATTCATTAGTCAAGTAGGCTTTCATAACACCTTTGGTAGTAGAGTCAAGTTTCATGCCGGTATCAGCTTTCTTGACACTATCAACCAATACCTCTTGGTGATGAGGTAAGCACCATACCACCGTTTTTCCGCTCTTGGACTTTCCTCTGATCCCATATTTGAAGGCATAGGTGCACTTCGAACCGTCCTTAGAGCTTACCTTACCCGATAAAGCACACGAACCCGCATAACAGCCACATGCATCGTCATATGCACTGGATTCACCACGACATATTTGGACTAAGGTTCCCTTACACACATCTTTGGAGATGATCTTGCCATTATCTAATTTCAACTCAGTATTTTTAGAAGCATAAATGGACCATGTGACTTGGTTAAACAACTTGACCTTATATTTGATCATATCGCCAATAGTTGCGCCCTTATCAAAGGCTTGAATACCTACTTGAGATGCAATAACTGCTTTCAAATCATTATAAACGGCAGTAATGAAACCCATTCCTTGGGTCATTGGTAATGTGATGTTTTTATTCTTGTCATCATCCTTGACTAACTTAACATTCACAGAACACTTTTCGTGCTCCAGCAAAGTCAATTTCACATTGTTCTCGCCGAAACCATCGGCCGTAAGTACAAACGACTTGATTTTAGGTGGATTGAAGTAGAATTGCACAGGATTAGCGTCTGGTTCGGGACCAAAAACACGCTGTGAGGCGTCCGTATGGTTGAACGCCATACCTACGTCCTGGTCCTTGTCTTTGGTGAACCAAAGAGAGTAAGGCTGGGTCCAAACTGGGAATGTTTGGTCTTCCAACGTCAAATTGTTGTAGAAGTTATTAGTGTGGATTGGCTCATCACAGTTACAACCTTGGGGCTTTTGTGCATGTTCACAACGTTTGAACACTTTAGGAGGCTCATCTGTTGAAATTGGCTTCGAAAAAAGGTCATCTTTGGAAATAGCCGGTTTATCTTCATCTGGAGTTTTAGCCTTTGGACGATCATATTTCACATCTTCCTTGGATTCTTTGGAAGCCTTTTTACTATCGTTATCTTCCTTAACGTCACCCTTCTTCTCCTTTCTGTCATTGAGTGTTTGATCGATCTTCTTGATTGCCTTTTTCAAATCTGAAAAACCCATTATAAGAATTTCAGTTGTGAGAAACGCTATAAAGTAAGGAATACGCCAGTACACGACACTATACAGGGGTCAAAGATGATACCAAATGCAGGAACAGAAGCTTGGTTATAGAAAGCAGCTCAATACAATTGCAGGTTCAAATGGGTCCAAACGTTGTATTGAATCTAGGCCGTTATGGGTTACCCCAGAATAACACACTTCGGAATTGAGACGCTAAAATGGCGGAAATGTGCGGCTTAACCACCAAGGATGCGGAATGGCCCTAATAGGCAGTACATTCCGTGATAGGATATAATCAGAAGTTTTCTTCAGTGTTTTACTGGCGTCTTCATGCAATTATCCATCCTTGCAGCCATAGCATTAGCAGTGGTACAAACCGATGCAAAGGTTTTCTCCAACGCTAATAACGACCACCAATTATACCACGACTCAGAGCCTTCATTGCAAGAACTATGGGGTGATTATTGGCCATTCCAAGGCATCAACACCTTTGCCCATTTAGACCATCACAGCTGTCTTATAGATTCGGAAAAACAGTACGACGTTGCATTGATAGGTGTACCGTTTGATACTGCCACATCGTACAGACCAGGTGCCCGCTTTGGTCCTCGTGCCATTAGAGCTGCCTCTCAAAGGCAAACATCGTTAAGAGGCTTCAACCAAAGAGCCATGTTCAACCCTTACAAGAGCTGGGCCAAGGTCATTGACTGTGGAGACATACCGGTAACACCCATGGATAACAATTTGGCTTTCAAGCAGATGAGTTTGGCGTTTGAGGAGCTTATTTCCAGAAGGTCATCTCAGAACTCTACCGATACACCCCCCAGATACGTTGCATTAGGCGGTGACCACTCAGTGTTGTTGCCTCATTTAAGAGCTCTTCATTCGGTATATGGTCCTATCAACGTGATTCATTTTGACGCCCATTTGGACACCTGGGCTCCAGATAAATACCCTTCATTCTGGCATTCCGATCAATCTGAGCTTAACCACGGCTCTATGCTTTGGAAGGCCTACAAAGAAGGTCTTACCACAAAGCATAATGTGCATGCAGGTCTCAGAACCAAGCTTTCAGGCATTGAAGATTATTACGATGACGATGAACAGCATTTCACCAGAATATACGCTGATGACATTTGGGTAGACGGTGTGAAAGCTGTGATTGAAAAAATCTTGAAGGAAGTACCTGCTGGTACACCTACTTACATTTCAGTCGATATCGACGTCTTAGACCCAGCATTTGGAAGTGGGACTGGGACTCAAGAACCAGGTGGTTGGTTACCAAGAGAATTGATTTACGTGTTGAGAGGACTTGACAGTTTAAATGTTGTTGGTGCTGATGTGGTGGAGGTTTCGCCTGCTTTCGATAATGCCGAGATTACGTCGACCAATGGTGCCCAGGTTGCATTTGAGATAATTACCAGCATGGTCAAGAAGGGAAACACCAACAATTTGGTGACTAGAAACCCTCAGAGTAAGCTCAAGATGACCAGCATCAAGCATCCAATGTTGGAAACTTTCGCTAAATGGTAATATTTAGAGAGTATTTATTAGAAGTATATATATTCTATAGACATATATTGGAGTATAATAATGCAGGATTAGGTCATAAGAAGAGACGTTAGAGATGTTAGAGATCATTAGAGATAAATAAAAATAAGTTCAAATTAAAAGTAAGTGCTCCAAGCACTAATTCAAAATTGGAAATTTTGGGACTGGGATGCGTCAACACCAAATCCAAAGCTTTCACCGTAATTTTGTGGTGCTAGCATATCATCATCGACTTGATCTTCCTCTGCCGAGAAGTATTTTTCGATGATGTGATACGATTTTTCGTAGATTTTTTCATTCTCGTTGCTTTGACATTCGAAAATTTTTTCCATTCCACCAGCTTCTTCAATGTAAAGAGCGTATTCGTTAACGGATGCGCCTCTGGCATCTTTATCCATTTCACCCATCTTTAAGATGTTTTCAAGGGAATCCAAAGTCACTTCTATAATTTTGGTATCAGCAACACCCAACAAGTCAACTAAAGGTTTTATACATCCTTGGCTCACCAAGTATCTGATTTGATCTGGCTTGGTTAAAGCACCCGAAGAGGCATTGGAAATGGCCCAACAAGCTTCCTTTTTGGTCTTGTAATCGCCGCTGGCTAACAAACGGATAACCTGAGGAATCAAGTTGGCATCGATCACCGATTGTATTTGGTCGGTGTTTCCGGCAGTTATGTTGGAAATGGTCCAGCAAGCTTCTTTTCTGATGGCTTCTTTTGGAGAATTCAACAAAGGACCTAAGGCGTTCAAGGCACCTGCATTGATGACCACCTGAGTCTGCAAATCGTTCCCGGTGACAATATTCCCAATGGATCTTAAAGCAGGTGTTTGTACAAGAGTGGAGTCGTGGCCCAACAATTCCACCAATCTGCCGGGGATTCTGGCGTCAACAACCGCCTGGATGGCCTCGGTGGTACCATCACTAAGGTACGACACAGCCCAACAAGCATCGATCAAAGTTTCGGTATCAATAGAGTAAATCAATTTAGCCAAAGTGGGGATAGCCAAATGAACAATTGACCAATCCGGTTGCGGGTTTCTACCTCTACACAAGTTTGACAAGGTCCATGTGGCGGTACGGATCAAAGACATTTTGGTGCTGTTGAAAAGGTTCAATACAGGGCCCATGGCTCCGCATTCGAGAACAAAGTCTCTGCATTCGGTACTATCACCTGCAACATTACCCAAGGCCCAAATGGCTTGTTCCTTAACTTCCACGCTTTGAGAGTTCAAAAGATTCACAAACAAAGGAACAGCGCCTGCCTCAACAACTATACGGGTTTGTTCACTGGTACCCGAGGCGATGTTTGTCAAGGCCCAGGCTGCTTCCAACTGCAACATGTCGGGGTGGGAGTCGTGCATAAACTCCACCAAAGTAGGAATGACCCCACACTGAATGACAGCGTTGATGGGAGGATTGTGTTCCCTACTTAAAATTTGACGAAATTTAACGGTGGCATTTAATTGATGGTCAAAGTCGTTGGATTTAATCATCTCCACCATTTTAGGCAATTCCTGCAAAAGGTTGCTGTAGTAACGGGCCTCGTCGGTGTTTGTGGAATCATCCAAATCGTCTTCATCCTCAGAATCATTGGCATCAGGATTGAAGTTCCTTCTTTTAGACAACACTTCTTCTCTCTTTTGTTTTCTCAAGTCCACTTGATGAGTTTCTCTTCTTCTTCTTAATTCATCGACTTGAAAACGGCCCTTGTTTTTGAAAGTAGTACGACGGTACTCAGGCACAAATCTATTGGTAGCATCGGAGTCCATGTTTGATCCTTAAGGCAATAGTAAAAATTTTAGCGAAGACTGCGGGTGAGCATTGGTGAGGCGTGAGAATTGGCGCGCCGCGAGGACACCACGGCTGGGGCGAGCACAGCGACTTTCAGCGGCGCGGCCTGACGTGGAAATTTTGGAGCGAATTTCCTTAGAGATGCTTAGACTGAATTCGATTGAGCTCTTAAGTATACGACCAGTTGCTGGTGTGACGAGGATAAAAGGCACGCGGGCCTTTTCATGTACACCAATATACACGAAAACACATTCAGGTTCGTACAAAACGTCTGATTCCAGCATCGATACCGATGAAATCATTAGTGAGAACAACCCTTGGTCTCCGACGTTGGTGGATGATGTGGTCAAAGTGCGTAAACCACGTAGTTTGCGTGCAAAAGAGCTTCCCCAGAATTACAGGTTGGGATACAACCCGTTATACGAGGCGCCGGGGTCCAAGTACGTGTCGCTCTTGAAGCGTTTGACCATAAGTGTGGGAGTATTGGGCTGTTATGCAGCAAAGCTCTTTTATGATAGCCCCCATTTTGATGACACATACGCAGTAATGGCGGTGGGACTCAGTGCCGTGCCTGCTTTGGCAGTGCAGTTCAAAACGTCCGATTACGTCACCAGAATCTTCAGATTGTACGACAAAGACAAGCCACAAACGCTCCAAAACCTACTTCAAGACGAAAACCTCATCATCGAGAAGTTGAATATGACAGGGGGAAAGACCTACAATACCCTTGTGAAGGTTACGAACAACCCTTCGTTCAAGTTGGTGCCGGAGACCAAATTACCTCTTTTGGCGCCTTATGCTACCTGGCAAGACATAGAGCCGGACACAGGGATGAAAAGATCTTTCTATGTGGTGGACGATGTAGGAGGAATGAAAATGGATCGAATTTGGGGCGTTGTAGAGGCCAATTCGGGCGTTGATAACGGCAGATTTATTGAAGAGAGCACCAAAGAGCCCTCCGATTAAAAAATCAGCAAGAGCCCGGCGACGAAATTTGACTAAGGCGTTCTTACGGGAATAATTAGGAGCTTGGAGGCTTGATTTAGATTTATCAGAGTTCATCAAAGCTCTTAGACTAAAGCTTAGATATGGGGTCTTTGGGGCAAGATTTTGTTCCGCAAACATCGCTATCGCCCCAACAGCACCTTCTACTCCGATGTCATACAATAATATCACAACTACACACACTGTATATAGAAATAAACCATCTTTAACTCTTGCTGGCCTGGGCCGAACCCACGCTCAGCGCCAATTTTTCTCGCACGAAGTGGCGCCAAGACCGGCCCCGGTCGGCTTCCACGCCTGCCTGTGGTGGACTTCACACGCACTATCATCTCAGCCGCACTCGTACATGGGGTTCTTTTCACCGCCGAAGAACTCACAGCTCTACTACGGTTCAGGTGGTCTTCGACTGCAACCAGAACTTCACCGACGCGGTAAGAAGGAGGCCATGACCACCGATAAGGCTTCCCTGGGCGAAAAAAGTGACCTGGAAGCCTCAAACGAAGCTATAGATGATGCAGCAGTAGACACAGAGGGCTCAATTAAGGATACAACGGTCAAAAAGACCCGGAACAAAGACAAATTCGACCCCACCACGTCCCGTAACACCCACCTAAACTCGTTGATGTACCATACAAGCGAGGACACCATTGATATGTATGCCCAGGAGAACAATTCCTCCGATCTATTGGGAAGACTTTATTATGATGACTTTGATTCCGATTCGCTTCATACCCCCACGCCCATATTATCCGGAACAAACACACCGATATTATCGCCGTTAGGGCAACGGTTGGGCCTGGATTATTTCAGTAGCAAATCGGCCACCAACTTGAAGGCAATAGATTCATCGGCATCGTTAGAGAAGGATTTCCGAAAAGGCGTCTCTTTTGACACCCTGGGCAACTTGGTTAAGAAATCGTTGACTTTAAAGGCGAAACACCCCAAATTTAAGTTCAGGCGAAACAACAAGACGTATTTGGCTGGGTTCAATGGCGATATTGAATCGTTGAGAGCCATTCAATGGCTTTTCGATGAAATGATTATACACGGCGACACCATCATTATTCTCCAAGTATTGGAGGAGAAAACCCATTATGAAATCGAGAAGGACAAATGCAACGTGAACTTGGAGAAAATCGAGTCGTTGAACTCACATAACAAGAAGATATCGATTGTGTACGAAGTCGTCATAGGAAAGCCGCAGCGATGTCTCCAAAAAGCCATACAGGAGTATAATCCACAAATGATGTGTATAGGTACACACGAACACGAGGAACACAAGTCGTTCTTCAGCAAGACCACGGTTTCCAAGTTTTTCCTTGAGTTTTCGCTAGTGCCTGTGATTGTGGTAAAACCCACCTACCACCACGTAGAAGAATTGGACACACCCATAAACTCCATAGATTATTTCAAGGATTGGATTGAACGCATACCCGTTAAAAAGAAAGACCCAATCGAAGATAGGGGCCGACAACGACACCACGAACATCACGACGATTTCAGATTCAAATTCTCCTTATCAGGATCCAGATCAAGGTCCGGATCTCGATCAAACTCGCGATCTGCATCCAAAGAACACAGAAGCGAGTCCAGCAGCTCCTTAAATAGGAAATCAGCATTATCTAAGTTCTTTAACTAATGTACATTTTTGACGTAACCGATCACGTGACGCGCGATACCCCATTGAAACCCGTCTTGGTGAAATTAGACGCATATTGATGAACCGGTTCTTCTCAAACGAGAATCAATTACCACTATATAAGGATAAGCCGAGGCAATTGAAACCCAGACCGACCCACAGATTGAAAATGCTCTTTAAATGGTTTGTATTGTCGTTGCTAGTGTATGCAGGCTACAATTTTTTCACCAGAAATGGCACCAATCAAACGAATTGGAAAACGGCCCAAGATGAGGTCAAGGCGGTGTTCCTCGAGTCGTGGCATACCTACGAGAAGTATGGGTGGGGGTACGATGTATACCATCCCATTTCTGAAAAGGGAGAGAATATGGGGCCCAAACCGTTGGGCTGGATCATTGTAGATTCTTTGGACACGTTAATGATAATGGGGTGCGATGAAGAGGTGGCCAGAGCCAAACAATGGGTGAAAAACGACTTGGAATACAATTTTGATTACAACGTGAATGTGTTTGAAACCACCATTCGTATGTTGGGAGGGCTTATGTCGGCATTTCACTTCTCCAAAGACGATTTATATCTCGATAAAGCGGTGGATCTTGCCAATGCCCTCCTTGGTGGATTCAACAGTAAAACCGGCTTGCCATACTCATCGGTCAATTTGATGAGTGGAGAAGGCATCAAGAACCACGTCGATAACGGGGCTTCTTCCACGGCAGAAGTTGCAACGTTGCAGTTGGAATTCAAGTTTCTCACTCAATTAACTGGAGAAACCATGTACTGGGAAAAGGTCGAGAAAATCATGGAGATTTTGGATAAGAACGACCCTCCATATGGCCTTGTTCCTATCTACGTGCAACCGGACACCGGAAAATACCAGGGTAATCTTATACGTTTGGGCTCTCGAGGAGATTCCTATTACGAGTATTTGTTGAAACAGTATCTCCAGACAAACCAGGAGGAACAGATATACTACGACATGTACAAAGAGTCGTTTGAAGGAGTTAGGGACTTGATGAGTGCTCGAAGCAAGCCCAATGATCTTTTGTTCATTGGGGAATTGGAGGATGGAGTGGAGAGAAAAATGTCGACCAAAATGGATCACCTCGTTTGTTTCTACGGTGGATTAGTATCTCTTGGTGCTACCGGTGGTATGACGTTGGAAGAAGCCAGAAAAGCATCCTTTTGGAATGACGAAAGAGAACAACAATTCAAATACGGTGCCGACCTTACTTACACTTGCTACAGAATGTATAAGGACACTCCGACCGGGTTGGCTCCTGAAATCGTCGTCTTTAATACCGATGTCACCAAGGCGCACGATTTCTACATCAAGCCCGCCGACAGACACAACTTGCAAAGACCAGAGACCGTGGAGTCTTTGTTCTACTTGTACAGATTGACTGGGGACGAAAAATACAGGAAATACGGTTACGAAATTTTCCAAAGCTTTGTCAAGCACTCGAAAGTGGTAGGGCCTAGCGGCGATGTATGTTACACCTCCTTGGATAACATGGCACAGATTCCACCACGTAAAAGAGATAATTTGGAGTCATTCTGGTTTGCAGAGACTCTCAAGTACCTTTACCTTTTATTTGATGATGACAACAAAATTCCTTTAGACGAATACGTCTTCAACACCGAAGCCCACCCATTCCCCAAATTTTCGCTTGGAAACAATTACAAAACCGGCTGGAAAAGACAAAAGCTGGATCAACCCGATTTGAATAAACTACAGAACCCAGTGGTGGACAAAAACCATATTCCCGAGGCTGCACCAGCAAACAAACCGCTTTTGCAGGAGGCCATGGAGGAAGTCAAGAAAGACCCATCATTGATGAAAGACACAAAGCAGGAACAAAAGCAAAAATTGGATGAAATCTTAAGAGAGTAAGTAGCTGTATATTATGTAGGTCACATGACACGCATCACATGACTTATTTTTAGTGCGCAACTTTCGTTGTTAATTCGTGTTCTTCTCATATAGCACTTATTAATGCCCATGTCTGGAGATGTATGTATCGACGCAACAGCAGGTGTGAATGACATCACCATCAATGACGTTCTTCTTGAAACGATAGCGATAAGAGCGGTCTCGAACCTTGATTCAAAACACTCATGGAATACTCTATTGATTGTTAATTACGTCATATGACTCGATGATATGATATCATAGGTTGTATGATTTAGAGAAGCGAGATCTACGTGTGTACTTTTTGCCCTAGAGTATGCAGATGGCTATGGTTTGATAGAGTGATGAACGGCCGACGCTGAAGGGGTTCAACGACCGACTTAGGGAGCTGCATTTTATCACCATGACATCACCACCGATGGCAGTTGACATTGACGGAGCAACGCGGGAGCGTCGTTGCGGTGAGGTGGTGGCTGGCACGGGAGCGCACCGTTTTGGCACTGTCCTCGCACCATTTTTGCACTTGCCTCGCACCGTCCCCGTGCCATTTTGGGCCAGACATTCAATCAGGTTTATGGCCCGCCAGGCATCGTTATTGCTTACGTTTACACCTACCTCTGAATAAGAAATACTAACAAACAGAAAACGTCCTTTGATTTGGAACCAAACCCCTTTGAAAAGTCTTTTGCACCCAAAGACAAAGATGACATCAATAAGCATAACTTACATATACCCAATTTGCCCCATTTAGACAATTTGTCCCACAAGTTGCCAGGAGTAACTCCACCATTATTGACGCCAGGTGGAAGACGTCTTCCTCCTTTAGGATTATCGCCCGGCGGACACCTTTTGGCCACACCTGGTGGAACTCTCTGGAATAGTCTTTTAAACGCCAGTCAATTAGAGAATCAACCACAGGCAACAGGTCCCGCTGCCCCTAATGGTAATGCTGGCCAGGATCATGCACATGTACAAAATAGACAACAAGCGAACCAAAGTGCCCAGGTTATTCAAGCTGCTCAAATGGCCGGAAATCTTCAAGGCCAGGCCCAAAACTATAGAAAAACCGGTCTTACGCCTGGAGATGCCAATATTCGTACGGGGCTAACACCCGGCTCATCAAACAATGGGTTTCCGTTCAACTCACATCTCTTGGGATTGACGCCTAACGGTATCATGAATAGTCCAATGACACCAGGTTTGCAGAGTCTATTAGGGTTGACACAGGGCCAAAACCCGGTGATTCAGCAGCCTCCGCAACCACAAATGCAAACGGTGGAAAAGAACGACCAAAAGACAGAGACCAAACGAAAGCTATCGGCGATGGAAGAAGAGCCCGAATTGAAGAGCTCCAAAAAGCCCAAATCTGCTCGTGGCCGTAAACCAAAGCCTAAAACCGAAGAAAGCTCACCTGAAGACTTTTCTCCCGATCTGAACAAGGAGAATAAGAAGAACTTGACGGAAGACGAAAAACGTAAGCATTTCTTGGAAAGAAACAGAATAGCCGCTTCCAAATGTCGTCAGCGTAAGAAGCAATTAGTAGCAAAGATGGAAGATGAGCTCAAATTCTATTCAAAGGGATACAAAGAGCTCTCCGATCAAATGTCTGGGCTTAGAGATTGTTTGGAGGGCCTTCAGGGCGTTTTGAATAACCATAAGACGTGCCCAATGTTGGCACAACAACTTGGCGGTTTCGAAGAAATCAATGCGTTGGTGCAAAGGGCCAATTTTGCATTGAATCCTAACAGTTCACAACACCAAGCTGCACATGCACAAGCACAAGCCCAGGCACAAGCACAAGCCGTTAGAGCACAAGCGCAAGCACAGGCGCAAGTACAGGCACAGGCACAGGCACAGGCGCAAGCACAGGCACAGGCACAGGCGCAAGCACAGGCACAGGCACAGGCGCAAGCACAGGCACAGGCACACGCTCAAGCCCAAGCCCAAGCACAAGCAAACGTATTGCATGCACCAACCGCTAACATCTCCCACATGACACTTCACGATTCTCACAACTCAGGCGCAAATTCGGCGGCCACCATAAATGAATACGACGGCAGCTCCGCCAACATATCGTCGCATCAGAGCATGACGGACCTTCATGGAGCCGCAAGTGCTGCTCAGGGACAGACTGCAGACATAAGGGCTATCAACAGTATGACCAATCTTAGCTCCATGAACCAACCCAATGCCAATATGGGAATGATAAATGAGGGAGAGAGTTTCAACCTTCGTAGTGCTAATAGCATGGTGGATTTGCATCAAGTGAACAATCAGAATATAGTGGACATTAATTGAGAGGGCCTCTTGGCGAAGCCGAAGCTATATAATGCTCATGGGCTCCAAATTGGGCCCAAAGAAAGACAAAAGAACGTCTGAGCACAATCAATATATTCGAGCTTTTTAATTACAACAGAATAGCGTCATGGCGGAAAAAAACTGGAACTTTCCTCAAAGGTCCTAATTTTCCTCAGCTAATGCCTGCACAATCAAAGTTGACACAGTATTTGACGTCTTGTAATATATACACAAAAAACATAGTTTTTATTTACTGAGTTCTCTTATTCTTAACCCCTCTCATGTAGAGCTTCTCTTATTCTTCTTCAAACCCTGTTTCCTAATTGGGTAATATGTTCAGGGCAATGCCCAGGGCAATGCAGCACGACATCCGACAATAGACCGCGACATAACACGACATCTGTATATGTTTTGTTGTTCCGCGTAAACACTTTACATAATGCAACTACCTGATATTCCTGGCACCGAACACGCCAGAGATACGGGGCAGATACACTCCAGTCAGTTTACAAGAAAGAACCTCAAGTCGGTGCTTCACGTTATCACCGGCGAGCTCAAAAGAAAGGGCACCAAAACACCCCACATTTTCTTACCTTTCAGATCAAAGATTGATGATGCAAAGCTTGAAAAGTTTCTAGGGATGTTATTTCCGCTCGGGGAGTTGGTCAGAAACGAGGACACATTGCAAGATATAGTAAAGGGCCTTGACGAGTTTACGTTGGTGTGTGGCTTGAAGTATTTATGGAGCAGATTGCCTAATAACGAAATAATTGGCTGGGATGTTTACCTTGAGTTCAAACGAAAGGAGAAGGAGGCCGGGTTCCCCAAAATGGCATTTTTGAGCATAATGCCAAAATGCTTACTGTCACCTGCACATGCCTCGATCGTGTACGACTTTCTCGACTTGTTGATTAACATTTCCTCCAACTCACAGTATAATTATTTGAGTGGGCGTAAGATCGCCAAAATGGCCAGTATATGGGCTTTCAACACAAATTCCGATAAGAACTATAGTCTGGCCTTTTACGATGCCACGTTGGTCAAAGAACATAATTTCATAGATGGGTTGTCCAACTGGAAGAATTCTACAGATGCGATATTTCATTTATTATTATCTTTTTTGAGAGCTATGTTGCCAGAAAACGAAATGGAGACGTTGAAATTACCCAAAACCTTGCAGTCATTGTTGATCACCAATAGTTATCCACCTTTGGAGAACACAGATTCCGTCAAATCCATAATAACGATTCCATGTGTGTCAGTAAAGTCCACCAAGTTCTCGAACAACCCTTTTGAGCTTTTGAGCAAGGTAAGACATACCTTGTCGTTTGACAAGAAAGACTCGTTTGTTTCAATTGAAAATTATACCATATTGAAGAGCATATTTGAAAAACCCTCTACAAATGATATAGTGAGTTGTTTTACCGAAGAGAGTCGTAGAGTCTTGACAAGATTGACCGATCTGAGCATTAAATCGAAATTCGATCTATACCCAGGCTGGACCAAGAATAGTCAGACGCTGGTCGACTCTAATATTCCGTTATACTCAGAGATTTCGATCACGAATGTTTCTATTCAGGATTACTACATATGGGCATGGCTTTCTACTTTAGCTTCTGATCAACCAAGTAATAAAAAGAGCTTGTTTGGAAGATCATTGGTAGTGGAAGCAGGCTTAAGAGGATTCCAGAAGTGGCTCATTATTACCGAAGAGGTTATGTCCACCGAGGATTATCTTAAGAAATTTCCTTCAGTGTCTTCGTCATTGCCACCAGAGGTACCCCAGAAAGAAAAAAGAATCATTTCAGGCGAAAGTTACAAAGATGTACCTTTGCCTCCTCCTCCTCCACCTGATAAGGATGACGAATTGCCAAGTATAAGCTTCGATGATGATAAAATTGATCTTGGAATAGGCGAATTCGACGATTACACCCGTTATCTTCACTCTTTAGAAGATGAACCTGTTAAAGGTGTTACCAACGATTTCAACAAGCTTGATGTAAGTAGTAAGAACACCGACACAACCAAGAAGCTTAGGAGACCGCCTCCACAAACAGAAGCGGGCCGTTTTGAAGAACCGCAGAGATATGAAGAACCTTTCAATCACTATGAAACTGAAGATGAAAAGGCAGCAAGAGAGCTTGCAGCTAGAGCGGAGGACCCATATGCGACCTACGAAGTTCCTGGTGCAGTTCAGGAACCACACGTTGCTCCACATCCTGTTGAAATTCAACCAGTTCAGCATTCAATGGACCCATATGCACACGTGGAATCGCAAGCTCCACAGCCATTATCAGAACAATCGAACTATGAGAAATATCCTGCTAATGAAAACGTAGGAATGTCACCAGAGGCCTCACCTCAAGGATACGAATCGCAATCGCCTGGAAGATCGCCCAAAATGCCATCAGAGGAGAACAAAGAGAATGAAGAGGTCAAGAAAAAGAAAAAGAAGAAGAAGAAAAAGGACCAATTTCCATATCCATTTCCAGGTCCTATTCCGGGACCAATGCCTGGACCTATACCCGGTATGATGCCTTTCAATGGATCTATGGAAAATATGGGATTCTTCCCTATACCACCTGGATTAGACTCTCCAAAGAAGAAAGGAAAGAAAAAGAAGAAGAAGAGTCCAGATGGTTCGCCTAAGCAAAAGAATTCTATACCAAAGTTTGAAATAACTGATACCGATGCTGGGCCCCAATCGCAACATACTGTGCAAGTCCACCAGGACCCGCAAGTTGCTCAACAGCCAATGCAGTCTCCATCCCAAGTACCGCCACTGCAATTAGCTTATCCAGAATCACAAGCTCCTACCGTGCAACCACAACGTCAACGTGAGGCTCCTTCAATACCAAGTAAGGTGCCAGTACAAGTGTCACCGAAGAATATTTCTCCACCATCTTCATCTCGTCCTCAGCCACCTATGCAAGCACCTAAAGCACCATTGCAAACACATGCTCAAGCGCAGAATCCCAAAATACAAGGATTTGATTCAAGAAACGAGCCTCAAGGATCTCCGACTCCTAACCGACACCAACCTGGCCCTCCTGTGACTCAATTTGTTAGCAAGCAAGCACATCATGCGGTTCCAATGATCCAGGCACCACAAAGTTCGCATACTTTAGACAGACGGACGCCATCACCCGCTAGGGATAACTCTTCAAGTCCTAGAATGCAGGCCCAAGTTGAAACACCTTCACGTTCTCCTATTCCGAATGCCAGAATTCCCACGCTTTTGCAACCTGCTTTTATTAATAACACGGACCTTTCAACACCCCCAGAGAAATCTAGAACATCTCAACCAGAGAGAAATGCAGGATCTAGTCCTGGAATATCACCAAGACCGTCGCCAAAAGTTTATCAGTCGCCAAATATGACGTCTAAACATGAAAAGCCACAGCCTCCAACACCTGGTGATGCTAATCCTCTGCACACGTCACATGAATTACCACATATTCAGCAACAGCAACAGGGAAGACAGGCAAACCGAAGTCCTATTGCAAACGGCCAAGCGGTAGGCCAGCTTCCACCATTAATGAAAGACGTTAGAGAAGGACCACAGATACAAGCTCAGACTCCACAACATCAGGCAAGAGTGCGTTCTCCACAGCAACAAGGTACTTCGCCTATACCGAGACAGGGACCCAATTTCCACGGAAGAACGCCAGGAGCGTCGCCACAACCTAACATGCATTCATCATCGGCACCAACAACGGCACCAGCACCGGGGTTCCCGCCGCAAGTAGGTTATGGTTACCCACCACAAGCACCACAGGGAGCACAAGCACCGCAGGGAACACAAGCACCACATGCCCCAGGTAACGCAAGAGCACCACTAGCGCATGGAGCACCCGTGGGTCAACCAGTACAAGCACCAGTTCAAGCGCAAGCACCAGTTCAAGCGCCAGTACCAGGAGCACCAGCGCCCCAACCATATGCTTACCCTCCACCGCAAGGTTACTATCCACCTCCTCAAGGTTATCCCCAAGGTTACCCATACTATCCACCACCGCCCCAAGGGTATCCATACTATCCACCTCCACCGCCACAAGGATACCCTTATTATCCTGCCCCAGAAGATAAGAAGAAGCAAAGTGCTCCTGACATGTCACTTAGAGGCATTCCTACAGCCGGCCGTGCAAATAAGAACAAACAAGCCAATAAAGCCAATCTCAGAAATGCATTCACGCAGGGTGAATTCGGAATCTAGACTGGTGAACTAGGTTATGTATATACGATCTCAAGAGCATGATACTTGCGATTCAATAAATAGATTTATAATAAATAGTATTTAAATAAATAATCATGGACAATAAATAATTGAAATAAATAGTCGACTAATACTCCGACAACCTTAACTTTTTGCCAATCTCCTTAATAGAGAACCCCGAATTGTGTCTATTTAAGAATGGTGGTTCGGGACTGGGGCCTCTCAGCTTAATGTCCTCTTCACCCATATCGAAGTAACCATACCCACCAAGTAAAGTAGACAAATTGGCAGGTTTTGGTGCTTTAATAGCGGCTTTAATTGCATCGGATGGTGCTTGACCGTTGGGTTTAAGCTCAATGGGTGCACTAAGAACGGCCTTGGGTGAATTGACATCTTTGTATATACGATAAACCTCATTAAGGTAAGATTCTAAGGTGTTCAAGAATCTTGAGGTTTGTCTATGCTTGGAGGATGCACAGATGGAAATGGAGTCATCTTTGATAATATAACCAATACCAAAACCATTTGCACTAACGGGACCAAAACCAAATAATCTTAACGAGGGATTACCACAGTTGGAAGTAGAAAGAATGGTGTTGTTTAATTTGTCCCAGCCAGGGTCAGCAAATATGGAAGGAATGTCTTGTAAGTTGTTTTTAGTCGTTGTTTCGTCGTTTCCAATTGTGTTTTCGGATGCCTTATCGATATCTTCTTCGTGTGGTTGTAACTCCTGGTCAATGTATCTTTTCCAGATACAAAACAACGCATACAAATGCCTGTCTACACCTTCACCATTGGATGCCATTTTGGTCTGTTTGGAGTGATATTGACATGCAGCAGACAAAAAGGTCAATTTATCTGCGTTTGACACCGAGGAATCAAAAAACTTCCTAACAAAAAGGTTGGATTCTTGACTGACGGTCCTAATAGCTTCCGTTCTTCCGTGGTAGAAATGCTTGGTCATTGCTGGCTCGTAAGTACATTCAACTTTCCCATATAATGCATAGTAGGTGGCCTGGAACGCCATTTGAATGAAAGCATCAGGAGAGAATTTCATGTTCTTAATGGTGGAGGAACCGTAGTTTTTGAATTCTAAGTGCTTGAATTCATTCTGGTTAATCAAGTCACTCAATCTGGTCTCCGCAAACCTCAACGCCAAAGAAAGATCAGGCGTCAAATCCCATTCGAGTTTTCTGGGTATTGTGATAAGCTGCTCTTCCGGATTCATGTTCTTCGCCTTGACATCATCATTACTCCAAAGGTTTGGTGAATTTTGGTTGATCTGTTGTGCAAACGACAAAATAGAATCGGTGTAGATGTCTGAAACAAACCTCAAAACAGTATGTCCATCCACGCCGGTATGTTCGAAGTTTATGCCCGCTTTACCATTCTGGGTGATGATAATTTGAAGTTTATCATACCATCTATTGGTGCAAGTACCCACCTGAATACCTTTGTCTAAAATCGACAATCCACACAACATATTTTTGGCCAAATCTGAAAGATCATAGAGTTTAATGTCATCAAGACATAAAATGAACAACGCCGAATCAATAATCGACAAAATCTCCTGGTTGGTGCTGTTATTGTAAAGATTTGTGTTTCTTAACTTGGACCAAATCCGTCTGTTTTCGGTGGTCAAGATCCCGAAAGAAGACTTGGCGATATCATTGGCATTGGTGTTTAAAGAGTCCTTGAGAATCGAATTGAAGTTGATGATCAAATCGGACTCGCTGAGGATCAAATCGTTGGTTCCGTTCAAAACATCAAACCAGTAGAACTGGGATTTCGAAATCACCACAATGTGGTTGGAATTTGTGTCGGATTGCATCACGCAGCCTTCGTCGGTGGGAATTCTAGCGGCCCCAAACAACTTGGAGTATTGGTACATATCCAAAACCTGGCCATTTTTCAACTTGTCAACGGGAAGGGTTTCATTTTTGATAGCCCTGATGAATTTAAGCGACGACAACGTCAAGCTGGCCGCCCTTTTCACCTGGGGATTGATGGAATTTGATTCGTTGTTGAAAGGGTCGTCCTCAAGCAAGAAAAAAGGGTTCAAATTCAACACAACGGGACTATCGTAATTCAAGTAACTGTCGTACCAAAATTGCTCAATGTAGCTGTTGCGACCCTTAGCATACTGTCTAAGTTCCTGGTCCAAGTACTGGCCCGTTCCATCCTTTAAAAACTTGGAAACCGCTTCGATGGTTTTTTCGTGCTCCTTTTCTGTCTGAAGCGGTCTGAGCACATTCAAATAATTCTGGCATGTTTTGGTGAGCTCCGGTACAGGGAGTCTCTTAAGTTCTTCTTGGTGTTCGTACATGTGCAGCGAATTCTGGGGACGAGGCGGTTATATAGGAAATATGCACACACTTAAAGTCCGAGAATTTTATGACGCAAGTTTTTGTGGGGTGGAAGTGCGGCAACCGTGATCAGAGCTGGCGAAATGTGGAGGGCATGCAGAAACGGTGCATAATCGAAACATGCACTTGGTGCATGCATGATGTACATGTGTAGTCTATATAGATGTTGTATGAAGTGGATTGGTACACAGATAGTCCCAATAAGGCGCTGGCCCTGGGTCTGCTTATCTCCAGAAGTGTTTTCCTGGATATCGCTCAGGCGATAAGGATCATCGGAACTTTTGCGGATACTTAATATCCATCAGACTCTGCCAATTTGCGCCAGAAATCGCTGACTCCGTGGATGCCCTGACTGACCCGTTTAATGGCATTCATTGACGTGGACACGCCTGTCTCCTGGAACCGGTGGCCCATTTGCTTCAACCGCTGCAACACGTCGGTGTGGGCCACGCTGCGCCATTGCTGTGCAAACATTTGCTCGTCCTCAAGCATTACGTAATCGGGGATGAGTTGGTCGTGGTATCTGGGGAAGGCAATGGCCAGGAGGAGGTCCATTTCGAGGTAGTACACCCGCACAATGGCCTGGAAAACAGTGGTGGTGATGTGGGAACCGCCCGCGGCGCCAATGAGAAGGTCTGCGGTGCCGTTGCGGGTGATGATGGTTGGCGCCGTCGACAGAAGTGGTCGCTTGTAGGCGTGGACCAAATTGTACTTGGATGGGGCCAAACTGAAGGAATTGTTGAACGATTTTGTCAGAAAATCGTCCATTTGATTGTTAAGGATAATTCCGGTGATGGGGTCGTACACCACCAGCCCAAACAACAAATTGACGGTGGTGGTCATTGACACAGCGTTGCCTTCGGCATCCAACACCAGGAAATGGGACGTGCCGTGGGGCTCCGTCATCTCGTACTTGGGGCCGTAGTGTTTCCATGGGAACGTGTGGTTATCGTGATATTTGTTGGCGACGATCTCATTGGCCCATTCGTCCAGGGTGTATTTCTGCACGAGTTCGGGGTACTTGGCATTAAGCCCTCCAAGCCTTGACCGCACCGATGCCATCCATCGCATAGTTTCAATGATTTTGTGCTCCAAGAGGGCCGGCTCGTCGCTGGGCAGGTACAACTTCTCGAATAAGTTGAGCCCCAGAAGAAGCACCAAGCCGGAACTGAGGCCGCTGGAGGTCAAAATCTCGTAATCGTCGTTGACTTTGACCTTCAATGCCGGCTCCATAATGGCGTCGTATATGGCGAAGTCGTTCTCGGTGAAAATTCCGCCGTATTTATTGTTGGAGGCGATCAAATGCGATGCAATAGGCCCTTTGGGGTCGTAGAAAATAGCACTGCTGCCATTGCGGGCCACCCGCTCCAACGTGTCGGCGTAGTTCTTTCTGTACACCAAGTCGCCAGTTTTCTTGAGCGACCCGTCGTCGTTGTAGATGAAATCCCAGTCCTTACGCATTTCTGGGAGTCTGGGGAAATACAACGATGCCAACTTTTCGATCTGGAACTCCAAAATGGTCCCACATTCAAACCCGTATCGGTTCATGTTAATCACGGGCTCAAAAAGCTCATACCACAGCAACTTTCCCGACCCGTGCGCCTTGTGTAACTTGTATAAGCCCTTGAGTTCTCCTGGAACACCATTACTAAGCCCTCCAATGACCGCCAAAAGAGGATTCTCTTCGTACATATCCTGCTTGGATCCCCCTGGTGCCATCTCTCTAGCATCGATGCTGATCAGCTCCGAGGTATTGGCCAAAGAGCTGACGATAAAGCCTCCTCCTCCTATTCCTGAGCTTCCAGATTGAGCGCTCCCAACACAAAGAGCCACAGTAACGGCGGCATCAGCAGCATTTCCGCCCTTCAAAAGAATCTCTTTGCCCATAATGGAGCACATAGGCACATCACAACTCACCATGGCCTCTTTTCCCACATGTAGGTGGTTTTTGTTGGGGTTCAAAGTGGGCTTTCTTCCAAATCCATCATCTTTAATACGGGCTCTATCGTCGTGTAGAACGGTGTAGAGACCGCTGAAATCTCCTGTGTGGTTGTTGATAGCCCCATAAAGATGTATGAGTACAAAAACAACGATGATCACAGGCACAACATACCGAATACGGCCCCTAGAGTGTTGGTCTGGAGCTTTCATGATGATAAGATAAGAGTGCGGCGGTTATTGTGAAGGGTGCTGGTTTGGTGCCGGAATGAGCGGTGGTGCCTATGCGTGCCGTTGCAGGGTCGCCCTAACGCCGTTCTGGTACGGACGTGGTGCGGCTCTGTCACGCGCACGGACCCGTTCATCGCGCCATTGCCCCACGATGGTTCGCGCCAGCAAAGCCGTTTAGTCTACCTCATCGCGAAGGACCCTGCCAGCATGTCTAACGATGAAGACCTAATAAACAACATTTTGCCCTCGTACCAGATGTTCAAGTCGACGATATCGAAGACTTTGACGGAGTCGGACGAGGATTTCACGCGGGAACCGCCCAATTACGAGATTACGCCTGTTTCCAGCAGTGCTACCTCATTGAGTGGAATGCAATCACCATTCTCTCCGTTGAGTCCACAGCAGTCGGCGTCTGAATTTCCGTTTCCAGTGATGTCTCAGACAGAAGGGGAACAGATTGAAATATGGGAAAACACAATTCTTGCAAACGTGCATCGATTGAAGAATTTAAGCAGACTTGATTATCCCATACTGAAGATGCTCCAAATCGAAGTCAGAGTCACCAATGAAGTGTGCCAAAAGGGAGTCAAGCCTGAGATAATTGATCCTCTGATAAGGGAGTTCAAACAAGGCGATTATATTCACGGATTTGTGACCATTGAAAACGTCAGCAATGAGCCCATTTCGTTCGATATGGTATACGTGGTGTTTGAAGGAACCTTGATAGTGTTGGAGAACAAAAACGGCCTTATAGATACACAAACGCCGCATGTGGTGGATAAGTTTCTTAACATGACCGATTTGTTTGCGTCGTGGTCATTTGCTAATATCGACAGATTGACCACCGACAATGGTGATCCGCATGATTGGTGTGAAGGAGAGACCGACCCGTACGATGGCACTATTCTCTCCTTGGATTTGAAGCGTAAGTTCATGCCTGGAGTCAAATACAAGCGTTTTTTCACCTTCAAGCTTCCTGACAAATTGTTAGACGACATTTGTGAGGATCACAATCTTAACAGTCATACACAGTTACCTTCCAGCTTGGGATTTCCTAAGTATACCATGAAGCCGTCGTCATTGTTGGCCAGCAAATCGGACAAAATCAACGATCTATCCTTTTTGGATACCTCTATCAACTATAGTATTGAATGCCGTGTGATAGGAAGAGCCCAAGATTATAAGGTGGAAGTTGAAAAAGACCAATATGTGATCTGCAGTGAGTCTATTCAACCTTTACGAGTGATCCCCTTACCTTTAGAGCTCTATATTGAAGATAACATTGAGGTGCTTCGATACTATAATGCCTTTATTAGATCTGTGCAAGACAAGATCGACTTGGGTAAAACCCTTCTTGCGTCAAGGGAAACCCTCAACGAATTGACCCTTTCACCGATGAGTTCCACAGATTCCAAGTTCCGACAGCTCTATTTAGGAACCTCCAGGGATGGACAGAAAAGAAGCAGAGAAAAGCAGATGCAAGAGAATGTCTATAAGAACCTCATTCCATATAGGAAAAAGACTCTTCTTTCCCACAAATCAGTATCATCAATATCACTCGAAACCCCAAAAACCGAATACAGAGTGAAGTATGCACCTCCTTTGAAATACAGGAAAGTCAGTATCAATCCCGATGATTTTAACATTACCATTCCGTTGAAATTAGTGTACCATTACCAAAACTCCAAGTCAACCCCCGAAATCAAATCCATAAAGGCCGAGTTGGTTGCTTGTACTTGTAGATCAAGCAAGCATCGTATTCCTGTAGAATTAAATCACGAAATCTTCTTCAAGGAGGAAGAAGTAGAAATGATCGCTAACAAATCCGATAACGACTTGTTTGCCGAGGCCATCACCAAACCATGCAAGAAATACACGACCCAACTCACCGATCTTATTGAAAAGGTGGGAGGCGATGTTATCAGAGTCGAAAGACAGTTGTACGACGACGTCAAAACGCTTGCACTTCTAGGTTCCAAGTTTAGTATCTTTCCCGTATCGGATTCAGTCATTTCTCCGCCATTGGATACCATCAACTGGGTCCAAGCTGACGATACCATTACTAAGTCTTTTAATTTGCAATTGAATCTTCTTCATTGCACCTCCAAGACCCATGGCGTGCTTAAGCCCGGTACATTTTTTGATCACGTGACTCTCGTGCCTGATTTCCAAGCCTGTTATGGTGTAAGGATGTACTATATAAAGGTTGTGGTCAAGCTTATGAACGGCGACTCCTTGATAGTCAAAGTGCCTTTGAAAATTGTAAATAGCTCCTTATAGAGGCCCTTTAAATTCACGATTATACGAAATTTCTTGCTCTTCAAAAAGTGCGGCTTTCACATACATGAAGCATGTTACAAATGAACCTAAGACTGCTGTATATAATTACTTTGATGCAGAATCCGAAACTTCGGTAGCAATTGACGAAGAAGAACTTGCTAACATTCTTCCGTCATATCATATGTTTCAATCAACGCTTTCAAAGCCAATCCACATGGACCCCAATCTGGAAACCGACTTGACATCAGACCCGCCTGATTATCTGCTTTCAGCAACCACATCGCCCATAATGTCACCAGAAAACTCAACACCCATAATTTCGCCGGCCGTGACAACGCCCACTGAGAGTATGAGCTCGTATTTTGATCTGCTTCCTTCGATTCCAACATCTCCAAATAATGAATTTGCAGATCCAACCACCTCATACGTAAGGTTTGAGGACACCATTCTAGGAGGTACCGATAAGGTTGTGTCCTTGGCCAAGCAGGGTGTTATTGGAGCTAAAAGTATCAAAATAGAAATAGTTTTCACCGAAAAAATCGGTAAGGTCGGTGTGGAACCCACCATTATTTCCTCTGATTCCATCAGACTTCAACAAAACCAGTTTCTTTATGGATACGTTTTGATACGAAACGAATTGGATTATCAAGTTCCGTTCGATCTGTTTATTGTGACGCTAGAAGGTACGTCTGAGTTGGGCAACTCTGACCATACTTCTTTACAGACGTACAAATTCTTGACAATGTTTGACTTTAATGCTTCTTGGAGTGACGGGACCATCAACCGGTTCAATTCCGACACTCAAAGTCCACATTTATGTCAAAATGGAGCAATCGACCCGGTGGATGGAACCCATACCCTGTTAAACAACCACAAGATACTTCACCCAAAAGTGACGTACAAAAAGTTCTTTGCCTTTAAATTGCCGGAACGTCTTCTTGATTATGCTTGTGAACAACACAATTTTGTTAGGCATTTGCAGTTGTTGCCATCATTAGGCCTTTCCAATGATGAAATTATAGCCAACATGAAGAGACGAATTGGTGAAGCCTCCTACGAACATTATGTTCTGGATTTTCCTATCGCAGGCACAAATGTGAACTACCGGGTGGTTGCTAGGCTAGTAGGTATGCCAAAACAGTACACCAAATGGGGGTATAACAATAGGAAAAATGAATATGTGATTGTTAATCAAACCAGCAATTTTGTAAGGGTTGTACCTCGTAAGCACCCACTACTTGAATTGAACAAGAAGATGGTTAATGAAGAAGCAAGATTGATGTTTTATAATATGGTGGATCGTATAGAAGAATTGATACAAACCTACAAATCGTATCCAACGCATCCTTCGGAGGAGCTACTCCAACATATGAATTCTAGTAATTCGGAGGTCAACAAGCTCAAGAACTCTTACTACGAAAGTTTCAGAAAGGACCGGTCGAGAGGTTATCATTATGAGGTATTTCTGCCGTTTAAGGTGAAGAAGAATATTCTTACTTACAAAATTAGTGGACTTATAACAATGACAACACCCAAAACCGAATACTATTTAGAAGCAAACGTACACGATGATGTTAGCCAAATATTACTGTCAGATGGAACTAAAATAAGAGTGCCTTTGAGTATTCATTATGTCACTAAGAACTTGGGGGAAACGTTTCCAAAATTCAAGAAAATGAAGGTGTCTTTGAATTCTCTAAGTATCAAAGCATACACCCTACCAATTGCCCTCATGATTCATCCTGATATGTGCTTTTTGAACAATGGGAAGAAGCACGATAATTTTGATTATCTAGTAATTAAAAAGTTTCAAACGTTTGCAAAAGAACTCTCTCGAATTTTGAAACACACCACCAGAGAGGCCCTAGGATTAGATAACTCGATTGTGAGAGATGTTAAGTCTACGGCTAATCTACAATCGAAAACAATAGAGTTTGTGATGAACAATTGTAAAGTCTTTCATCAAGAAAAAGTTACAGATATAGATGAAATACCGTGGGCATTATCAACGGAAACCGACAACTCACAAGATTCCAAACAAAGATTTAGCAAAAGCTTTGAATTAGAGATCGACTTGGCCGAAGTTAGTACACAAAGAACCATGCTGAAGAGCTTCAGATTGGTTCCTGATTTCCAATCGTGTTACTTGGCACGTATCTATTATTACACCATTCTTCTCAAATGTGATAATATGGATCCTATAAGTATTAAAATACCTATAAACCTTCAATACCCGTACAAGTAATGGTGGTTTCAACAGTGTGCAATTCCATTAAGAAGGGGTGTGATGTTCTCATAGTTTAGGTTTGATTTTGAGGCATCGCGAAAAATTTCAAGAACCATGTCAGATCCAATCTCAGAATGGGACAAGAAAAGATATATTCCAAAACCGGGAGAACCCGACTTACCACCTCAACTCACGGAGTATGCTGAAAAATCAACCGAAGACGTGATGAAAGAGCTTAATAGATTACCATTCTTTATGACGGAGTTGGATGAAACCGATGGTGAAGGTGGAGAGAATGCCAACTTAGAGGCCTTGAGAAGTCTTGCCTACGAAGGTGAACCCCATGAAGTTGCAGGAAACTTCAAAAACCAAGGAAATGATCATTACAAGGCAAAAAATTACAAAACTGCCGTCGAATTTTACACTAAAGGATTGGATGTTGAATGTGACGATGAGGCTGTTAATAAAGCATTGTATTTGAATAGGGCTGCGTGCAACTTGGAGTTGAAAAACTTTCGAAGATGTATTGAAGATTGTAAAAAGGTTCTTATGATGGACGAAAAGAATGCTAAAGCTTGTTACAGATCAGGTAAGGCGTTTTTTTCCGTGGGCAGGTTGGATGAAGCTAAGGAAATATTGACCTATGGTTTAAGCTTTGACCCTGAAAATAAATCCATGAAAGACATCTTGGATAAAACAGAACAAAAACAAAAGGCCATACAAGCTCAAAAAGAAAGAAAGGAAAGGGAGGAAAAAGAAAAGGAATTGAAAAGAACTATTTTAGTTAATGCCATAAAACTCAGACACATGACTATCATCAAATCCAGAAGACCAGCTGAGCTCTTGGAAGAAGCTAAAATAAGGTTGGAAAATGAAATTGATTATGAATCGCAATTGATTTTCCCTGCCATGATCCTTTACCCTACCACAGATGAATTCGATTTCCTTCAAGAGGTCAGTGAGTTAACCACTCCAACTGAAATTTTGAACACGGTAATGGACAGACCACAATCGTGGTTTGAAGACCCAAAACATAAAAACTTCGCTGCCAAAAACCTTCAATGTTTCATGGAAACAGAAGCTGGAGGACTTATCAAGGTGGGTAAAAACGTTGCTATCAATGAAGCTCTTATGAAAGATAAACCTAAAGTTCCACTTTTCGATAATGCTTTGAGATTATATGTTGTGCCCAAACAAGAGTCGGCTGAATGGATTAGCAAATGGGACAAAGAAATTGTGTTGGCCAAAAGAGCATTGTAAATAGCCTAGAGTTATAGAAAAAGATTTGACAATACGTCACTAATGAATAAAATTATGCATCATTAAACTTTCATTAAATAGGTATATGCTCTATTCATTTTCGTATCCTCAAAGGGGAAGGTCCACCTCTTATTCTTGACGCTTCTGATTCGAAAGCTTCCTCTATACGAAATTTGGGAATTTCTCCAAAAATAGCTTTGGGGTCGAGCTGTTTGTTTTTCATTACTAGCATTTTTAGCTCTGGTGTGGTTGCCCAAGGTTTAAGGACTTTCCTGTCGCCATTACCTTCGTCTTCGGTGTCAATATCTGGAAGTTCTGGATCATTGGTGGGTGTTGATACAAGTGAACTCATAGGCGCCTTACTAGGAGTTCTACCTAACATTTTATTAGGCGTCTTAGTGGGTAATTTCCTCGGCGTTGTGCTTGGAGTTTTGGGCTTAATCTTTAAATGTTGTGGCCTGGCAGCATCGGGAAGAGCGACGGCATTACCTCCCAATTGTCTCCGTTTAGTTTCGGATCTAGGGTATTCAGATTCTCTAGAAATCATGTGCTTCGATGTACCCGTAATATTAGGAGTATTGGGAGTTGATCTCGAGCTCGACATCAATTTCCTTTGCTTCATATCATTCGTTTTGAGGTCATTCAACAATAATTTTTCATTAGTATGAGGAGTTTCGATTTTAGGCTGCAAATGCCCTTTTGGTAGAATCAAAGATTTTTTGAAAGAGGCTTCCTGCTTTAAAGAATTTCTTTTAAGTTCAGAAAGTTTCTCAATCGGCCTTGAATCTCTTTTCACGATTTTAATCGGTGATTGCTGCTTCAAAAGTGGTTTGTTCAATGTTAATTTTGGGGCTTCATTTTGAGGCTTTAACGAAAGAGCATCATTCAAATGAGGCGTAGACTTAGCTCTAAGAGATTCTTTCAAAGTGGGAGCAATTCTTGTAGTCGGTGTATCTTTAAGTATTTCTCTAAGGGACTCCTTTGGAGTAAGAGAGCTTTCCTTTGGAGGCCTGTGGCTATATCTAGTTGGGGATACTGAAATGGTTTTTGTATCAGGTGACAGATCGGAGTTGGTCTGAAAATTGAGCATTCTATTAGGTGAACGATCTTTTCTCATGATTCTTGAAACCTCTGCCGATCCGTATGCAGATCTAGATCTATCAACCAGATCAGACACTATTATCGAAGGATATCTTGGCCTCAAAGGGGAGTTTTGAGCGGTGGTTTTCGCCAAATGTGATCTTCTTGTAGGAGAAATTGAGTCAAAATTCCCCAGACTCTTAGAATTTGCCGACTTGTAGCTTGATTCTGTGACCTTCCTCCGGATTGAAGTGGATGAGTTAATAGTCAATGGCTCTCTTGGCGGAAGCGACACAAAGGTGGACTTTCTTTTGGGTGTTTTTGAAGCAAAAGGTTTGGCTACCTTCGCAATGCTTGGGCCTACAGTCGACCGTTCGTGAGGAGTAACCAATTTTGCATCGGCAGACTTGGTATCTGTGGGTTTTCTGTTTGTGTATTTGACAATTCTGGGTTTGCTCTCTGCTTTTGTTTCGACAGTCGCTGTTACGGTTTCATTAGATACTGCAGACTGTGTTTGCTCCCTTTTAGTAACAATAGCGATATCGGTGGTGCTCTTCGGTGGCTCTATGATATCGTTTGAATGCTCTACTTTTTTCGGCGCTCTACGAATGGACATCTGAATTCTATCCAATGAATCATCACTACCCAAGGATGTACGAGGCTCTACAGAAAGTAACGCCAGGGGAGAGCTCATGCTGGGCGGTTTTGGTCTCACAGGAGATGCAAGACTCATCAATCGCTTTAGTGGTGATTGCTCCTTCTCTGCAATAGAGCTTTTGCCCGATCTATACTTGGCAGGAACAGGAGATCTATAGTTTGCAATGCTTCTAACAGGAGACCCGCTCCTGGAACGTGCAAAACAGGCTTCATTATACGACAAACGTGACGCTTGCAGTACTTTTGGTTTCTGTGATCTTTGTGAGTTATCTATTTCCTCCATGAGGGCCTCCACGTCTTTATCTCCCTCCATTACCTTATTCATGATAACTTCAATGTCATCTATATGGCGTTCAAAGAGCCCCCTGAGACTACGGCAATTGGCCAAAACCTCCTTATTAAACTCGTTCAACGATTCGGATAGCCATTTGGAGGTCCCGGGCGTCTGCAACGTTGTTTGCGGTACGAGGGACCACATGCCGCTACTCATCAAAGTATATAAAGAAGAAAATATTCGCGGAATTCTAAGACGAGCCTCCATAATCACCGATTACTGTAACAAGTAGCTCTGGGTCGATGTTCTTCGGGAAGAAAGACTCTAAAAAGGACAAGAGAAGGCCGCTGAGAGATACTGCTAACCGTTACAATCTTAATTTGTCCAAAGATGATTTGAAGAGACAGCCAAAAGAGGAATTGGAGAAACAATATTTTTCAGGCCATCTCAAGGCCAGAGAAACTTCGGACGAATTGATGCCTATTGTGTCGCCCAGATACGAAGACATTCCAATGTGGAGTATTTTACCGTCATATCAGCTTTTTTCATCGACCTTTTCCAAGAGTATGACTCCTACCGATGAGGACAGAAGGTGCTTTCCGCCTAATTATGAAGATAGTTCTCCACATGGCGGGCCACTTTCAAGTTCTAGCAACGGAAGTTCGCTCAGCTCGCCTTATTTCCCCACAATTAGTGAAGGTGTCGATGTGGAAGCCAATGTTCGATGGGAAAACACTATTTTGGGTAATTCTCACCGTTTAAAATGTGTTCAAGACATCGATCCTAAGGCCAAACTGAACTTACAAATCAACATAGTCATAACCGAACACCCGGAATCACGAGGCAATCCCTCGAATCCCATAAATGCACTGACTTACGAGTTTCAACAGGGCGATTTGATAAGTGGCCACGTTTTAGTAAAAAATACGCTGAATGAAAAAATCGATTTTGATATGTTTTCGGTGGTGTTTGAAGGGCGTATTTCCGTCATGGGAGATAGTAACGATCATCGTAAACCGATTTTTTTTTCCAAGTTTCTCAATATGTTTGATTATGATGCATCCTGGACAAATGCCGATTTGAATGATCCTGAGGACCGCATTGAGTTGGATTACGTTGATGGGTACACTCTAAGACTTCCTGTTGAAAAGTATTTTGAGCCTGGGGTCACCTATAAGAAGTTTTTCCAATTCAGACTCCCAGAGCGCTTATTGGACGCTTCTTGTGAAGCTCATGTACTTCCTCTTCATTTGACGTTACCGCCTACGATTGGATTGTCTCGTGATCAGTTCATGCAGGGAATCAGGAAACTCAGACAAAGTAAACTGGCACAAAATGATTTGAAGGGCACAAATGATGCTAACTCATCCCATAAACGAAAGCCCTCTGCTGTTTCAACGTTAAATGAAACTTTGAATGAGCGTGTTAAAGACTTGTCGTTTGCTGATACCGCCATCACCTATAGTGTGGAAACCAGAGTCATTGGTAGGGCTTCTCAAGTGTGCAAGCTGACCGATACAGACGAGTTCATCTTATTAGAGGGATCCAGTAATTACGTGAGAGTGGTTCCAAGAGAAATCCTTTCACGTAATGTTCCCAGTGAATCGATAGAGGCCCAGCTGAGGAGACTTTACAACATTTTAGTGGATAGGGTGCATCAAATTATAACCTTGGGGCGTGAACTCTTGGAATTAACAGAGCATAAGGAACCAGAAATGGTCAAGAGGTCTTTGAGTATCAACAAGCGTAAAAACTTATACGTCCAAGGCATACCCAATGAACACGAACGGACCTCTAGTGGGGACATGGATTTCAAGATTAGTGCTCCTATGAAGAAGAAAACGGGACTCACGGCTGCATCTGCAACTAAAGTCACTGGTGTTTTGGATATATCCAGTCCTAAGTTGTTCCATAAGGTAAAGTATTTGCCTGTTGCGAAACAAGCCACCAGAGATTTTGGAGAGTCAGGTTTGAGCACTAAGATTTCCTTGCCGTTGGAGATGTTTTTCACACCTTCAGTCGATTGCAAAACAGCCAAACCACCCGAAATCAAAGGCATAAGCGCAGAACTCATAGTGTTCACCTATAGGTCCAAAAAGTATCCTGTTCCCATAGAAATCACCCACGATATGGTGTTCAAGAACATCCATAGCCAATCAGACAACTTTGAAACCCATGTCTGCCAACCTTTCAAGAAAAACTTGACGGAAATCACTAATCTTGCGACCAAACTCAACAACGAGGTGTTGGGTGTGGATTCGCAGCTTGTGATGGATATGAAGTCATTGGCAGACTTGCAGTGTAAATATCACAACTTTAAAATCGAAGGAACTAAGGTTGAACAAAGAGATTGGCTGCTTGATGGAAAAAACGCTCACGGTGTGCCTTGTTATAGCATGAACCTTGACATGATGATTGATTTGAAGGATCTTATCTCCAAGCCCATCAACATTCTGGAAGAGTCCCAAAGGGGCATTTTTTCCCTTGTGCCCAATTTCCAGTATTGTATTATTGGACGATTGTACTTCGTCAATGTGATTGTCAAATGTGCCGGGAGCAATGTGTCATTGAAAATCCCCGTGAGCGTCCAATACTAGTTACGAGTTACGATGTAAGTGTATAGAAATACAACACAGAGTTGGAACAGAGCACTGGCCTCCATTTCAATGCCAATTTGGAGGCCATCTCATCGGCCCGCTTTTTCTTCCCACGCGGAGCCGCCTAATTTTCTTTGATGGGCATCGCCAGATCTCTTAGATCTTTCTATTACAGCCATATATGAAATTTTTACCCCTCCTTTGCACCACTATGAGTATCACGAGTCCTTTTCGACGGATTTGCAGATCGTCTTTAAGCACATCGAGCGATCGGCATCGCTAAAGAAGTGCAAAATGGCCAGCATTAGCAAACTCCGGAAATCTTGCCCTGATATTTTGACGTGTCACGGCAAAATTTACCGGTCCCTCTTTTGGCCATACAAATTTCAGGGAAGATAAGCAACATTTACACTTAACCTATATGTCACCATTTTCTGAGATACCCCAACACTTCTAAACATAGTTTCCTACCGCTATTTAACGAACACTTTAGTAGCTAAAAGTCCGGGAGAGTGGGGTACATGCATGACGAAATTCATTGGTACCGGCTATAAAAACTAGTCGTTTTAAATTTGGAGCGATATCATTGGTCGATAGTAAGGAGGCTTACGGCCAATTCCTGTTGTTCGTGCACATTCCCCACATTCAGCTGACTGAAAGGGTGAAAAAAGCCTTTGGAAGGGCCGAAGATTGTTGTGGGCCATTTCTCCTCTCTTCAAAACCGTTATAAAATCCTGCAATCTGCTGCATAAAATTTTCTGGGCTAAGTCTTGGCAACAGTTTGACACATTTGACACAAAACACAATGAACGAAATCGACGAGAAGAAAATCGAATCCACCCCTCCCACCGTAGCTATTGAGGACCCCGAAGAAAAAAATTTTAGATGGAGAGTGGTGGACAACCATTCACCTCCCGAAATTTACAACTGGAAGCTTTACATGAGTATCTTCGTGTTTGGTATTTTAGGTGCTGCTAGAGGTTACGACGAAGGCAACATTGGGGCATCTTCTACGCAAATCTCTTTCATGAACACGTTTGGTTTAAGCGACCCAAACAAATCCGCTGAAGACATCGCCAACTTAAAATCCAACATCACCTCAATGGTACAATTAGGATGTATTGGTGGTGCTATTATCGCTATGTACGTGGTTGACGTTTTAGGAAGAGTTAGAAGTTTGCAGATTTGTTGTATTTTTTGGATAGTTTCTGCCGTCATTCAAATTACCTCCAAGTCGATTGGCCAGTTATATGCTGGTCGTCTTTTAGAAGGGCTTTTAGCTGTGGGTCTAACCACTACCATCGGTCCTGCTTACGTCTCTGAGGTTGCTCCCAAAGCCATCAGAGGTATGTGTGGGTGTATTTTTGCTGGTGCAGTCTATTTTGGTATAATGCTTGGTTATTTTGCCAATTACGGTACTGCTTTGCACGTTTCTAATGATAGCAACTTGCAATGGATAGTTCCTACCTCTGTGAAGATCATTCTTGCCGGGTTGATTTTCATTGGATCTATTCTTTTCTGTGTGGAAAGTCCCAGATGGTACATTAAGGTAGGCAGGTCTGAAGAGGCTGTCCAAGCTTTAAGTAAGTTAAGAAACTTGGGACCAACGCATCCATACATTATTGGTGAAATTACCGATATTACTGATCAAGTTGAATTGGAAAAGGAAGCTAAAAAGTCCAATAATATCTTCAACTTGTTCATTCAAATTTTTGTTTCCAAGTCTTTAAGATACAGATTCTTTGCCATTAGTGCTTTAATTCAAATCTTGGGACAATGGTCTGGTGCAAATGCCATTACCATTTATGCTCCCGAATTGTTTGCTTTCAGTGGTATCAAAGGTGTTCAAAAATTGAAAATGACTGCTGTTTTGGGAGTTGTGAAATTCATTTCTGCTTATCTTTCTGCATTCTTTTTAATTGATTTCTTGGGAAGAAGAAAATCTTTGTACTATGGTATCATTGTTCAAGGAGTTTGCATTTTATTCTTTGGTATTTTCCTTACCATTGTTCCACAAGCAGCCGATGAAGATGCGGTATTGACCAAACTGCAAGTTAGGGCTTCTAAAGCAGCTATTGCCGCTATCAATTTGGCCGGTACCGGGTGGACCATGGGTTTCAACTCTATGCAATATTTGATCAGTTCGGAAGTCTTCCCATTGCATATTAGATCCTTTGCACAATCCTTGATTATGGTGTTGCATTTTGCCAATCAATACGGAAATTCTAAAGCGTTGCCAAAAATGTTGTTATCGTTGAAACCATTTGGTACCTTCTACTTCTTTGTGGCAGTCAATCTCATTTCTTTGGCTTGGGCTTGGTTCTTCATTCCTGAAGTCAGTGGAAGATCCTTGGAAAGTATGGAAGAATTGTTCAACTTGCCATGGTACCTCATTGGTAGAAGAGGACATATTTTGTGTCCAGATTACTCTCAAATCAACAAGATTGACTACAGTCATGGTAAGTTGGAATTTATCAACAAACCAAGTTCCGATTATCTTGAGAACGCTAGTGTTCATTCAGAAGAAAAAGACGAAGAGTAAACGTTTATGAATTGTATATTTATTTATAGTAATGTGATATCATCCATATGAAATGTCTGAATCTTTTGCATAACGAAACTTTAACGGGTATTTTCATGGGTCAAAAGACCTCCATTGACTTAAAATACCAATGGGGTTATTTCCCCAGTGGTACAGTAAGCAGTGTAATTGGAGAATAAAGAGTCCATTAAAAGATCGTAGAATCTTTCTTGGTCGATAGTGTCAATGATGGTGACATTACCGGTCTTGTAAGCAGTAGGAGCACGGTCGTGACTCCAAATTCTAACATTTCCGTAAAATGGCGAGTTGAAACTGGTGTCAACGGCAAGAGCAACTTCAGTGGTGCCTGTGATCATGTCAGTTTCAGTAAGGATGGCTGCAACAACTGAATCCCAGAATGGCAAGATGTTTTCGGTGTCCTCGCTATTAATAGAGTAATTACCAGTGTGGATAGTTTGGTTGACAAAGGTCAACAAAGGATTCTCTCTGATTTCTTCAATACCACCAGCCCTTTCGATCATTCTGTCGTACAATTCTTGGGATGGAACGAGATGGTTGGTAACATTACCCCCAATCATAATGTAATTCCAGTCGGCAGTTAAAACCATTTGTGCTGCTTCAGGGTCTTGGATTAAGTTGATGTCACTAACAAGATCATCATCAAAAGCAGTTCCAGTAGCATGTTGGTATTGATAATCAATATAACCAGCCATGATGTAAAGACCAGCAGCTTCTTTGACCAAGTCTGGGTAAAGAGAGATGGCTTGAGCAATGGTGGTCATGGTACCGGCAGCAAAAATTACCACTGGGTCGGTATCTTTGTTTTTCTTGACTTCTTCAATCATAGCCATGGCTGCAGGAAGAGTTTCGTTGTAGGTGAAGTCATCCCAAGTGTAGGAGTCTTCATAATATGGAGACCACGCACCTTCCCACACTAAGGTTCCGTATAAGTCTTCCCAAGCATGGAAGGTCTCATTGGTTCTAATGAAAGGCTTCGATGCACCAGCGTAAAGAGGAATACACGACGTCAAATCGTAATCACTCAAAACCTTGGCATAACTACCCATTGCATCGACGTACGAGCTACTACCGAAGACACCCGAAGTACCAACGATTTCCCAGCCTTGGAACAAAGGAATTAATACCACTGGAGTGTCACCACCGTCATTGTCGAGGAAAACTTTTTTGGCTTCGATTGCCAAAGCGGAAGCTAAGGTTACCAACAAATTCTTTAAGGCTACCATTGAGATTGTGAAAAAGTGGAATTTCTCTCATTTAATATATGGCCAATTGGGAAGGCACATTTCCTATTAGGGAACTCGAGATAGCAGCGATAAGAAACCTTCTTCGAGCCGTACAAGATATTCAAGAGATCCAATTTGGGCTCTTGTGAGGGTCACACGCTCCGTTTTTGGGTCTATGCTTCAGCTGCCTGGATGGTGTTAACGTTGAAACGACCACAAGTTGTCGGTATGGGTTTTCAAGACGGCTACTGATGTGTCCGCTTTAAACGGCTTTTTTGACCGTTGAGGCTCATCGCAAGGCTCATCGCAGTGGATGGAGCGGAATAACCTTCCGTTTGAAGATATAACTTTCAGAAACCCCTGTGAATGGCTTATTCTTTGACCCTTTAGTTGCCTTTCTTTTCAATGGTTGTTGTTGCTTTTAATATTGGCAATAATAGTGAGGCAGGAAACTTGTAAGAGTATTCAACAGTCTTCAGATACGAAATGGAACATGCCGCGGAGCAAGTTAATAATTCCAGTAGGACTATGATACCATAGCTTGCTTTTCAGTGTTTGTCTTTTTCGGTATATACTGGGCCCGTATAATGTGTCAATTTGGTAGCTTGCAATGTCTCTATTCACAAAAGGTCTAAAAATTTGAACGTGTACTCTTTTTGGTGCCTCGGAGTTCCACGGTTAGCTCTAAACTGGTATAGTAATATGAGTCTACATATGACTAATCTGGCTCAATGTCCCCGTGTTCCTATATTAAATTATTAAATTACAACCTATAAATAAATAGTTTTGGCTTAAGTTTACCATGAAAATCCTTCTAATTTCATGCTTACATCAATGCCTGTTTCGTTATTGATTTTGGAGCTAATATGTCTTCTTAAGTCATCGTTAAATCCTACGGGTCCACACCCTAAGAATTCTATGTCCTTTCCGAGACTCTTACAATCATAAACATTGTCACTGATCAATTGATACAAACTAATTCTTCTGTTCACTTTCCTTATGTTATAATGAGGAAAGGCGTTAGGTATTATCTTCTTTAAGTCACTTCGCTGATTGATGAAAACTGTCACATCAATCTTATTGGCCGCCAAGTAGTTCAAATCTTGATGAAGCCATTGAAGATAACTTATGTTGCTAATGACCCAATAAAGTTTTGGTGGTGACACTGTATCTTTACTGGAAGCGATTGAAGAGTCTGAGCTTCCAGGTTTGGATGTAGCTACGGCTTTCTTTGCTGATAAATAGAAATGAGGTAAGATTGCTGTTATTCCAATACCTCCAGCAACTCCCACAATTTGAGTTTCTGGGTGCTTTTTATGTGGAGGAATTCCATAGGGTCCTTCAATTATTATCTTTGTTTCAATAAAATCCTTCTCTGTCGTCAATGATTTCAAGAGTCTGTGATATTTCCTAGTAATTCCCTTTCTGGCTTTCACGTAAATCACGAAGCTATCCTGGTCTTCCACAGGAGAAGATATCAATGTAAATGGGTGTGACTCCCAACATTTGTTAAAAGAACCAACAAAATATATATAAGCATAACAGCCCGGATAATAAGTAAACATTTTAGACTTCTTTATGGTCATTTTCAAGACTTGGTCTTCCATTATCTCGATTTTGGCCCTGGTATAGTGCATCTTTAATATCCTCATTATTCTGTCATATACCATGATAGCAGCCATAGAGTAAGACCATCCGGTCCATCCCATGGGTTCTGCATGAAAGAACATGGCTGGGATAAAAAGAATGGCCAAAAGTTTGTGACCAAGCAAAAAGAACTCATAACAGTGGGTTCTGAAGATATCATTGGAAAAGAAGATCATTAATGGAACGATTATCATACCAACAATACCCCATCTCCAATAAGCATCCATTGCCCAGGCTTCATATCCCCCGTCCTGATATGCGTAAACTGTCCAAACCAATGAATGAATAAGGGCCTCTACCGCCATGACATACGCTGCTATCTTGTGGTATACAATGAAGTCAGCCTGGTGGAATCCTGTGAGCCAAATAAATGGATTGTTTCTTAGGCCAAAGAAATAAATTATGGGAAATAACGAGAACGCCAACAAACCTGATCTGTATCCTATCAAGTCCATCAACAAAAGGTTTCTTGCTGGCATGTACTTACTAGGCATATACATGGTGTAACTCACACATGTTGACACTACAGCCAAAATCACAAAACCGACTCCAATAACACTTTGAAAACGGTTGGGAATCTTTATTGGTAAAGTGTCTGCTATCCAGTACAGCTGCTCGTGGTATTTTTGGAACAATGGAGCATAAAATAATCTTTTACACCATTTGGGTGCCTTTATTTTGATGGTAGTGAAAACACGAAGCAAATTCAACACTGAAGCTATCACAATCATGACCACCCAGTAAAGAATAAGCCCTACTCCAAAATACTGACTTTTCCATACATGATGACTCATGGACTTGAAAGTTTCATCGTAGGCAGCGAAAGCAGTCTGATTAACCAGAATGGGGTGAGTTAAAGGCACCAATCTGTCTTCTTCAGTGGGATATTCAAAGTAGAAGGTAGCATTCTTTGCAGCCAAATACATTTCTTCCAAAGTGAAAGAAATACCAGCTTTTTGGTCACATCTTTTCAGCACATGTCTTAAAGCGTGATTCATTGAAGACCTAGACCCTCCATTTTCTAATATACAATAAGAAACTGACCCTAGCCAGTCGACGTTAGGACATCTACAAGCCCAGTATTTTTTTCCGGTACCAAAACCGCCGCAGCCCCAATCAAAGTCCTTCATATAATAAGTACATGCCGAAGCCAAATGAGAATCAATAATCGACAAGGCACAACTCAAAGACCATAGATATAATAAGGCAACTAATTTCATGAATAAGATAAAGTCTAAAAATTTTCGAAGAAGTTTATGTGTTGTTCTTCGCTTCGCCCAACATGCTTCCATTTAAGGATATTTATTTGCTCTTCGTAAACTCCGTGACCTAGAGAAACACTAAGGGGGTGTAAACTCATCAAGTACTGCTGAAACCTGCCTAGGTACCCTATTATGGATGCTAGGGCAAGTTATAATGGCCTAAATTTCTTTTTCATAACGTTAAGAAGGCTTTAATGAACACATATGCAGAATCAACCTTACTTTTTTAAGTGCGGCTCGACGGCCACCTTGAAATTGCACCCCGTCTACCTGAAATGCCACGAAGAACATTCTGCACATATGCACAATGCTGGCAGCTTTGCTGGCATGTTCTTAGAAGCCGTTGTTCTTTAAATATCCACAGTGAATGCTTCAGAAAGCGCAATTTGATACAATTTAAAAAGTAGCGCATTCAAATATTCACTAGAACCCCACGTTTTCGTATACATCAGAGTCGAAAAACAACTGGGTACTTTTCATGGTCATATGGCTTCCACTGAAGTGAATTTCTTTTGTGTGTGATCATTTCCGGCATAAGAAAACACCCTTAAAGTCAGTTGAGAGTAAAATTTTAGTTGAAAAGGACCAAACTGAGAAGCAATGGGCACCAATGAGTACTATTTGTGCAACCCAAGCAAGTGGCCATCTTAAATAGTGAGGTAGTCTCTATATCAAAGTTATATCACCTTGCTTCTACCATTTACCCCGACCTGCCTTCGCAAAAGTCTAAAAGGTCATACGGTGATTTCTTTTTAGCCCGAACCCTTTGCATAATAAAATACAACTAGCAGCTTCCATTTGAATGTGCCAGACTGAAACTCCTCTCCAATTAGATGTTTCTATATGGACGCATAACAGCATTGTTTCCTCGCCCAAGAGCCTCTCCATTAACCCTCGACTAAGCTGGCGCAAAATGATAATAAGCTGTCCACCATTGTGCAAAACAGCTGAAATTTGTTATAATTATTTTTTCAGTATAATCTTGGAGCTTAAATTTGGGGATGTCACCAAAAGACTTAAAGTTTAGCTTTGAGTATTGGGTTATTTATAGAGCAGAGCAAGGAATTTCCGTACAAAAGCACGTATCAGTAACACGGTCCAAATATGACATTGATCCAAGAACAAAATACGACGTTGAATCTCCAAATGCAAGGGGAATTTACCGGCTATTATGTTGTACGAGGCATCCTTTCAAGTATGATTTTGTTCAAAACCCCGCGATACAGATCTACACTTCAAAAATTCCTAAACAGGAAATGTAATAAGATTTCTCCATAAAAATTACTGTTTTAGGAAAGGAACAATCAAAGTTTGAAAATTTGTAGAGATTTGGGTTGCAGCCGCCACTGTGACATTGGTGTCTAGAGGGGCTTAAATTTTGTATAAATATATCTGTATTTCCTGGTATATTCATTCAAAAAGCGAAACCGTTATGAGATTAGCATCTTTCTTGACAATCTTTACCTTCTTCTCATTTATATGGGCTGCAACCATCCCAGCTGCCGATGAATTGAAATCTAAAAGACAAGACGTTGACGGTGACAAGTTGATTAAAGCTCTCCAAAAGAGAGACATTGCTCTTCTTACTGAGTTCTTTACTGTCTTGAACGAAAGTGGTCTTATATTGCCAGTGATGAAGATCTTGGCTACCAACAAAGTCACCGAGCCTATTCTTGTTACCACTATTATCACCGTACTTAAAGCCTTGAACTTAGAAGATGTTCTTATTGCTGCAGACAAATCTGGCTTAGCGGTTGATATTGTTGTGGAGGCTTTGCTGGACAAGGATTTCTTAGACGGTTTTTACACTGTTATTGATGGTTTAAGAAGCGGTGCTTCTACCACCCCAACTGCTAACTCTGTCAACGTTGTTTCCTTAGCAAGCGCTGTCAATCCAATTCTTGCTACTTACGAAAGTGAATTCTCCGATTTGAGTGGAACTTTGAACCAAATTGAAAGCCAAATCGGTTTGGGCTCTAGTTCTGGTTCTGGTCTCTCTAACGTGTTGGTTTCTGCTGTCGACGGTAACTCCATCGCTGCCACAACTACTGGTACTACTGCAAAGGCCACCGGCACCACTGCTGCTACAAAGACTGCCGGTACTTCTACCAAAACCACCGCCACCGCTACTTCCAGTGCTACTGCTACCTCAACCTCAACCTCGAGTGGGTCCTCCTCCAACAAGTTTATTTCTTCTATTATTTCCACAATTCAAGGCTGGTTCTCCAAGCGTGACTTGGAAGAGCTTGCTGAGTTGAGCAAGAGGGAAAATGAACTCATAAATGAATTAGTTGATTCGTTAGAAAAGTCCGGCTTGGCTATGTCCGTAGTTGAAGCTCTTTTCACCGACTCTTCATACTATCCATTCGTCAGAGACTTGATCACCAAGATCGTGCAAAAAGATGTCATACCCTTGGATACTTTGAAGCTGGCTCTCGATGGTTCTAATTTGCTTAACAATGCCATCATTGATACCTTACTGAGTGGGAAGTTGAACATTAATTTATAGGTTTACAGGTTTAAAAAAAAGTTTTATTTAGATGGTGATTCTCTCGTTAGCTCTCTGTGTAAAGTAAATGAATGGCTCACCTATTTCCGTGTATTTTTTGGTCTTTATTGACTCAGATCATTCTATGAGTTAATTCTTACAGTTTATAAGTTTCATTTTAAGTGAAAAAGGTGGTTTCAACAAAGCACTTTTTAAAATGTGACTATGTCTCTTCTATTGCTTAAACAGGTCCAAAATAATACTCAAGTACAACCTTAGATGACTTAAGGGGCTTGAAATATCACTTAATGGGTCCAAGTAGTGACAATATACCCACTTGCACTTATCAAGTACAAACGTCATTAGTTTACAAGAAATCTTTTGTTTGAACAGTAATCTATGTTGCCCTTAGCACCCATGATGAAGAAATTTCTGCTCAATTACATAAAGTCATATTAATCTTGAGCATTATCGCAACGTTTAAATTAGCTTAAGGTTTTCTTTAGAGTTTCCAGCTGAGGCTACCATTTGATATCTCAATTTCGCATCGGCCTTATCTTATCTCTAACAACCGTAAAAAATGGAAAACAAAAAGATAATAACCAGATCCCGCTTGGGCTGTTTGGTGTGTAGACGTAAAAAGTGTGTAGTAATTGAAAAGTAATTCAGCATTTACTAACGGTTAGAAAAAAATGTGATCAGAAAAAGCCCAGATGTGGCCTCTGCACGAATGTAAATCAGGAATGTATATGGCCTGTACCCGGCCAAGAACGTAAAAACAGGCGACTTAATAAAGAGCATAAGTTTGTCATGGTAAAGCAATGCCAAAGTTATACACCAGGGGTGAAGTCGGGTCAAAATACGGTCGAGTATAGAACTCCTTCGCCCACATTTTCAAACGATATCGACTTCCTTCTACATACTTATTGTCAAATCCCTATAACACCACCAATTCAGGCTTCTCAGCCTTTAACACTATATAAATCACCCACATTACCTCTAATATTAATGTTAAACTCACAAGAATTGGATTACTTCGAGTATTATAGCCAGCACGTAGCGGTGGAAATTTCCCTTGTTCCAAAACAATTCAATTACTTTATCAAGACATTTTTGCCCATGTCACATTCCAATGAAGCTGTTTTGTACGCTTTGGTTGCCTGGGGGTGCATTTTCAAAGCCAAAAATGAACTCTTACTTACTAACGAGAGTATTCATTTAATTGAAAAGGTCAAACATTTTCTAAAATCGAATAATAACAGCTTCATAACCTCATTGACAACATACACAATATTGATGTGTATTGAGATTACTACAGGTTCTACATTTGAGTGGTCTCGATATCTTACAAACTGCTATGATTTAATCAATGAAATGGGAGGATTTAAGATTTTGAAAAATTACTCCAAAGAAGGAAAAATTCTTGCAGAAAACTTTGCTTATTTTGATATCTTAGCATCTCAATCTAATGAAAATGGAACTTATTATCCCGTCTCCGAATACGTGCTGATCTTCAACATAAATGGAAACTCCGTTGACCCCTTACTAGGGTGCACTCGGCCTCTCATATTAATCTTAGGTGATGTTATTAATTTGGTGGTCGAGTTCAAAATGTTGGATCCGGAACTGGATAAATATTATGAACGGGTAGCTTCGGTTCTTCGAAGGGCAAGTTTGTTGGAGAAAAAGCTTTATAGAGCAAGAATTTTTCAAAATGATTACAAGCTTTTGAAAGGAGTTACCGATTTGAACTACCACGAACAATTCTTTGATATCTATTGTCTTTCAATTGAAATTTATATAAAGCAGGCCTTGAAAAGATTACCAGCAATTGTTCCTGAAATTCAAGTTCTCGTTAAACAAGCCAATGTTTTATTGAGTAATCTTATTGATAGTCCTTTAAAACTGGGTTTATGCTTTCCTTTATTGATTGTTGCAATAAGCACAGTATCATGGAGTGATAAGAAGCAAATCTCAAAGCTATTGACTTCGCTACAAAAGAACCATGAGTTTCAATCAACGATGAGATTGACCACTTTGATTGATGAAGTGTGGAATTTAAATCAGAATGGTGCTAAATGTGTGGATTACTTTGAGGTTACAAAAAGCTTTGGGTGGAAGCTCAATATTGGTCGATAGTATATATAATGCTACATTAATTTATGTTGTTTCTACTACACATAGTTCCACAAGAAAAAGAAAATTCCAGATTTTGGTTTCACATCACCTTTTGTAGGCTCCTCTAAGTCAGCTTGAACAGTGTTGTTGAAACTGTCGATTCTGTTACTTTCAAAATCCATGTCTTCGTACAGAATCCACTTGGATTTCTTCCAAAATTTAAATGCTACGAACATAACGAAAAATAAAGGCAACATGATGTACAAATCAACAAAATTTCCAGCGTCAAAAGGCTTAAAGACAGTCCAGCCTTGTACTAAACACAAAAAGATACCCAAGGCAATTCCCACATAATTAATGTAGGGGAAAAGGGGAGATTTGAATGGTAATTCGTCAACGGAATGACCTTGTTTGATCCAGCCTGTTCTGAACCTTAAATGAGCGTAAATAATACCAGTCCACACAATGAATGCCGAAACACCGGCGAGTCCTACAATGTATCCATATGCTATAGCAGAAGTGCTATTCATTGCCAATAACGAAAGAAATCCTGTCAAGTGTACGGCATGACAGGCTACCCAAGGCACACCGCCTTTATTCACTTTAGTGAAGATTTTAGGAGCATAACCCTCTACGGCCAATCTCAAAACACATCTAGCACAGAAATATACAGCACTGTTGATGGAGGAAATGCATGTAATAAGAATAACTGTTGTCACAAAGTAGCCCGCATTTTCCCAACCGGCATCGACAAATGCAATAGTCATGGCTGAGCTCATCACCTTGCTTGCGCTAGACAACCTAGAGTCATTGTAGGCCACAGTGATACCATAAGCTACGGAGAGACCAAAATAGACGTAGAAAATTCTGAAAATCGACTGCAGAACCGCCTTCCTGACCGCTTTTTTGACATTTCTCAGCTCTGAAAAGGTCACTGATAAACTTTCAATACCGGTGTAGAAAACTGCAGCATAGACAAAGGAATTGGCCACACCTTTGAAGCCATCAGCTAATGGATGCTCTTTAAAAGGATTACCGGGACTATGGCCCTTTATACCACCACCAGCATAAATAATAGCGAACAAATAAAAGGCAGTGATCACCAAAATCTTGGTAAAAGCCAAAATATACTCTGTTTCTCCAAAAACTTCAACACCCAACATCTGGTAGATGGAGAAGCAAAACCACAATATCAAGTAGTAACCATACATAGGAACTTTATCGGAGTAGAAACTGAGAGTAGAGGTCACAGAAACGTATTCAGCAATAATATTGCATGCCCACAAAAAGGCGTAATTCCACCCCAAGGAAGCCCCAAAAGCCGGATCAATCCATCTAGCAGCATGAGAATTGAAGTTGAAATCGAACATCGAATTCATTTCGCCTATGCAAAACATCATTATCACCACCAAAATTCCCACTACCGCAAACCCCACCAAAAGCCCTACGGGTCCCCCAGTGCTCAATGCTCGAGATAAACCTAAAAATACCCCAGGTCCTATAATCCCTGCCAAAGCCATCATAGAGATGTGCCTGGTTTTTAATCCTCTCTTGACCCCGGAAACGGGATCGTACTCCTTTCTAGTATAACTCGCATTAGATATACTATTTATAACCACAGAGTTATCTTTTTCTACGGACATCTTCGAAAGCTTAAAAGGATTTAAACCCTAAATAGATCTGAAAGAAAGTTCGCTCCATACTTAAATACGCATTGTGATGCTGATAGAAGATAAGCGCTCCACGGCGCTAAAAATGTTACCCTTTCGAGGCATTGTGCGGATAATGTAACATCACCTCGAGATTGGAGAAAAGAATTTGACACCATAGAAAAATCGCAAAAAAATGAACCTTTTCACCAATAAAAAGCAGACAAGATTGGAAAAACTCTTAAGTTCGAATCCTATTGTGGACTCGCACAATGACTTTCCATATATCTTGAGGTCTCAGCTTCACAACGAGTTTGCCTCGGACCCAAGTTTCAACTTCCACCACACATCAGCGCATACTGATCTTACCAGACTCAAAAAAGGAGGAATAGGTATCCAATTTTTCAGCTGCTTTATCGAATGTAAGGACCCTAATATGCTTTACCAAGATTTTAACAAACCAAACAGCGCTGTGAGGGATACTATGGAGCAAATCGATGTGACACAGAGATTATGTAAGGATTATGGCTTATCGATGGTCAAGTCATCTGAAGAAGCGTGGGCGGAGTATAAAAAAGGCAACTTTGTGGTGACATTAGGTGTTGAAGGCTTACATCAGATCGATCTTTCTTTCGGCGTTTTAAGATTATATTTCGACATGGGAGTAAGGTACATAACCTTGACCCACAATTGTGACAACCCGTACGCAACTGCAGCTTCTTCTGTGGAGGGAGGCCTTGAGGATAAAGGATTGTCCGAATTAGGCAGAGATTGCGTTATAGAAATGAACCGTTTGGGTATGATTGTAGATTTATCTCATGTCAGTCTTAAAACCATGCACGATGCCTTAGACATCAGCAAATCACCAATTATGTTTTCTCATTCTTCTGTCTACGCTTTGACTAAACACGGAAGAAATGTTCCTGACGAAGTGCTTTATAAGTTGAAAGAAAATAGAGGGGTCATTTGCATCAACTTCTTCCCTCTTTTCTTGCAGCAGGAAGGACACGACGATGTCACCATTGATGATGTTGTGGATCATGTGGAATATGTTGTAAAACTTATTGGCTGGGACCATATAGGATTTGGATCCGATTTCGATGGAATCGATCATGGGCCAAAAGGATTAGAGGATGTTTCTAAGTATCCAGATTTGGTGCAAAAAATCATGGACAGATTACATCCTACTGACGAGGAGGTTGTCAAGATGATGTGTGGAAACACCATGAGGGTGTGGAAAGAAAACGAAGAGGTAGCGGCCACTCTCAAGGAAGAGGCGCCTTGTGAGAAGAATTGGGATAAAAGAGAATGGAAATTTTATGATTATGTAAAGGAATTTCCTTTACTTTATCCTGGCTCGCTCAGCGAATCCAACGTATACTCCGATGAACAACAGTTGTTTCCAGGGGATAACCGCTAGTACATTACAGAAAAACATCGTGACTATTCGTCCATATGTGCATATGCTCAAAGCCGTCTGTAGATGGCGTGAGCGAAGACTTTATAACGTAATATGATTATTATACACATCACAATTTTATTTACCTGACATTGAAATCCTTAAAGAGTTTTAACATCCTATATAAATCATATCTTTAGCGGTTTCTAGGCAGCTAGATCCCTGGTTTTATAAGTAGCGCACTTTCAGTCTTGGTGAACCCTTCTTAAATGGATTCTGAGAACTTTGAGATAACTCTTTAAGTGGGATTCGAGCTAATTCTTAGAATACTCAATCCAAAATATGCTTTTTGATGAATGCAATAATGTGAAATACTTCTATGTTTCTGTGTCATGACATTGAATTTTGGCAGTATTTTTGACCTATTTTTAAAATGATTTTTATTAAAATTGTATTATTGGTTATTCAAATTTTGCGAGTATTGGATTTTAGAATTAAATGTTAATCACAGAAAGTAAACTTAGTGAGTTTTCAAAAACAGGAAAAGAATTTAATCGAAGTTGATGTCTTCTGTAAAGTGACCATTTTTGGAACTTCATATACACTTTCATTCAATACATGACTAACAATCTCCAGAATGTACACAAGAGACGAAACTTTTCGAAAGGTGGTAAAAACTTCTTTTAAATCCTTCAATACAGATCCTATACACCTAATTAAATATAGGTCATTCCTCCGTCACAGACTAAAATATGACCAGTAACATAGTCAGCTTTGGAAGACGCCAAATAGCTCACCGCATTAGCAATATCCTCCGGCTTACCAGGTTCCCTAAATCCAATACCCTGTTCTAACTCTGCCAACCCTTCTTCAGGCATAACATCCAACATGGGAGTGGATATAAGCCCTGGAGCATAAGCGTTTACGTTGATTCTTCTGGCAGACAATTCTCTGGCAGCAACCTGAGTGACACCACGAATTCCAAACTTGGAGGCAGTATAAACGCCAATTCCTGGCACCGAGATTAACCCTGCAACAGAACATGCATTGATAATCTTTCCCCTTTGAGTACCAAGCTGCTCAAATTTCTTAACGGCTGCTTGAATACCCCAGAAAACGCTTCCCAAATTCACATCCATTATTTTGTGGAAAGACTCTTCAGTGATATCCTGGAAAGATTCAAATTCGGCTATTCCAGCATTGTTCACCATGGCATTAAAACAACCGTACTTCTCGGCCACTTGATCCACAGCTTGGAATACCTCAGCTCTTTTGCTGACGTCGATGGGAATGAAAAAAGATTTACCTCCGATGGCCTCAATTTGTTCCAACGTTTCCTGAGCTAGTTCTTTCTGGTAGGGTAAGTCTGCGACACCGACATGATAGCCGTCTTTGGCCAATTGAACCGCAATGGCTCTTCCTATTCCTCTAGCTGAGCCTGTAACTAAGGCCGCCTTTGACATTATAAAAAACTATGCAAGGCATGCTTCGTCAGTTTTTTATATTACTTCCCGGTTCTTATTGGAAACCATCTGATGATTCTTCTCATCATACGATAAAGTTGCATGATCTCCACACACATTGAAGTTTCTTCTCCACCATCCCCGGATTGGCGTTGTGATAATTATTTGTTACGAGCTCTTGGGAAACACGAGATAGTAACTGATGCTGCTCTTAACTTATTGCACTTCATGCATTGACTGGTGTCTATGAAGCTTTGGCATATGACCTTAAGAGCCATGCCCAAACAAGCGTATCATTTGTATTTGCTGCAAATTAAATGGCAACCTATTAATTGCACCAATACCTCTCCAGGTTCTGAATACTCAAATGTCAGGTGATGAGTGAGATTGGCAATAAATTTCCACAAATCCAGGAATGAACAGCAACATTCAGCCAAATCTGATACAATATGGCTCTTACAAACGTGAACTAGAAATTCTTCATTATTGGATTTGTGGGTGTTCTCAGGTCATGAGTATAATTTTTCCTAAATAATTTATAAAACTTCAAGTTTGTGAAAACGACAAAATCAATTAAATTGAATTAAAAAAATAGATAAAATTGATTTGAGTATAATAGGACCTACACATAAATTTGAGCAAGCTGGTGTCTCATTAAGTATAATCAATAGCCATTCATGGCTCATCCAAGCATAAAACTTGCTATACCGGAAATAGGTCACGTGTCTCAATGAAATGCGTGTAAAATGACTATTGGAAAGGTTACTTGAAAGAGCCTTTGAATTTTCAAGGAAATGAGGTTTCTAGTTCTTGTATACAGTAATACAAACTCTCATGGAATAAAACGAATTAATTATAAGCCTCACGATCTAAATATCGCAATTAAAGCCCTGCTATAATATAGAAAGATTTAATAAAGTACTTAAAAGTACGTAAATAAAGATAAGTGCCCGATAAACGTGCCATTAAAAGCGCTTGTTTGAGTTTGCAAGTTTATACCCGGTAGGCCTTTGCATGCGATGCCATCTTGCCACGCACTCGTGAGGGAAAGACAACACACCCGCGTATAATAGGCCAATTGTACCGTAATAGTACGTTGGTTGTCAAGGTGACACATACCTCTCTAATCTGGAGTTAGAAATCGGCTACCCCGAATTGGAGAAGTCACCCCCTATAGCATGGTGAATGTAGATGTCGATGGCTTACCAGTGTATCGTATTGAGAAGAAGCCAAGAAGTGGCGATATTTGAGTATAAACACATGCGACAGAGAGAAACCGCAAAGTTTAATCTTCGATAGGCCATAGGAAAATGTGACCAGAAACCCACTGTGATCAACAGCCATATTATATCAAGATGAATGTAAACCCAATAATAAAGTGCAGCATTGAAATATCTCGATAGAGCCGCTCTCCCAAAACTTTATAAGCAAAGCTTTTCTTTTCTGGCGTGCTTCCTGTCGTTCATACCTCGTTAGTCTTTCATTGGCACTAATCAAAGAAAATCTTGGTGCTTGTGTGATACCATTTGTTCGCCGCAACACTCAGGGCATCTAATGCTAGTTCCACTCGAATACTTTATGGTCATGCTGGCGTACCAGCATGAAGGGATTGGAGACGTACTAAATTTGTCTGTTTAAAATCAGCCTGAATACTTTTATAAGGGCAAAGTTGGTTGATCGCTACTTTATCAACGAAAGGCCACGTCAAGCCCTAGTCTGAGGGGCAACTTCAAGCAGGGCGGCTTAGTTTAACGGCCTTTTGAGTTAATCCCAAACAATACGCACCTGTTTAAATAGGATGTCTCAACCTAATCTTCAGAATTCGGACCAACTCTACATTAATTCGTTATGTGAAATTAAAAATGCTCAACGACAATTTTCCGAGTTCGAAATTGGATTCATTGAAGCCGTGGTAGTTTCGAAAGAAATTCGTCAAGCTAAATAAAAATATATGTATTTCATATAAAATTATACGCTAATATAATCACAAAATCCAAAATAAATTTTAGTAGAATTCTCGCCCTATTGGAAGAATTTTCAGTAAAAGATTATGCTAGTCGCTTTCGAAAACAAAACCAAGACGGACTATCGGGAAAACAAATTAGCTTAAGAAAACCAATTTATTGTGAAGTGAATTAAACGATTTCACAGACACAATGAGCAAAATTCGCATTTAGAGAGGTCTTCTTTCCTGACAGTCAAAGAATAACTAACAGAATGCTGGATAGAATTTTGTATATATTCAATTGGTACAGAATTTGTAGTCTCGGTGATTCTCCGGGTCATTTCTCCAGTAGCCAACAATCTTTCTCTATTGTGCTTGTCCTTACAAGATTCCAAAATTGTTCTATAGGTTAGATCTCTAGTGAAAATGGTGCTAGTTACAAGAGACAGTAACCACAAGCCTTGATGATTCTGCTGATTCTTGGGTTCTTGTAGATACTAGCGTAATCCATTACCAAGTATGCATTCTTAAGGACCGGATGCTACAGTCTATCAAGTCAAATTGATACATTAGTTACTCTTTTGCCGTCGCTACTTTCACCCTTTCTCTTTCTGTTTTGAGCTGGTGCTTTTGGCTTAGGAAGACTCAATTGAAGTCAATAGTGGAGAATTTTTAATAGACAATGCTTGAATTCTTGAGAGAATTTTAGAGAATTTGAATTTAAAAATTTCTCTGACTAAAAATATAATCCGAACCAAGGAACCTCAATCATGAAACTAAAATGACACCAGTGTGGATTCTGTAGAATTAAGAGCGAAATCACGAATACCTAACCCGGATTCATAATGTCGTGACGACGTAATCTTGATAATAGAGGTGCGAAATGTTCATGGGATTAACTGTAATAGGATTACAGACATAAGGTACAACCTCAGGTAGGGCGGCTTAATTCAGTGCTTTTTGATAAACGTACTACTTTTGAAAACCGAGCCACTACATTGAGTTAAAAAGAGTCAATAACGCCCAAATCACCACAAAAACCGAATGCATTGATCGACGAATATAGTAATCGGGACTACCGTGTTGTAGTCATCCGCGTTGGTGCTCATAATTTAATAAAAATTGATAGAGTGTACTAAGAACACGGCTCCTATTGTGAGTTATTTGGCATAAAATCGTCGGACTTAAATTTTCAATAATTATTGTTCTTCTGACATATTTTCATAGGCTACGCGAATAAGTGAACGGGTATATTTATGAAGCGTGTTTTAGGAAAAAAGGGAAAAACTGGTAGGTGTCACATTGCAGTTTCGTAGCAAAGCGTCCCAATCCCTTGCATAATCTCATCGTTTAACTCTTATAAGGTGCTGTCATCTTATTCCTTTGTTGCCAATGAAAGCGTCTTGCGAGTGGTATTAAAAGTCTACACTTCACTATCTCTCCGCCACTCAAGAGATTACGTAACATTCTTCAACTAAATTTTATGCGCATCAATCGAAAATACAATAGCCATTCTTTAATTTTACTGGATATGGTAATTTGTCAGTCTCCATTTTGTTTCGCTGATCAACAAGGACGCCTCAGAGGGGAACAATAATACTTGGTCAACACTTCTGAGCCAATCAATAAGTTGACGACGGTGCTGTGGACTCTCAATTGAAGCTCGATAAGCTTTTCGAACACTCTCAAGAAGCTTTTGGGATAGCCACTCGTGAGTAATACCCCACGCCACTTGCTGAAGGAAAGTAGACCAAGCGAGATAGATTCAACATCAAAACTATTAAAAACTACGTGTACATCGAGCTCTCAAAAAACAATAGAAAAGGACGGGCAAAAGTTCGTCATGTCCATTTTACTTTAGGGACAGCCTGTCAAATTGCAGTATCAATGGTCTAATCAAGTAACCAGCTCGCCTGTTTCGGCGAAAATGAAACGGGAGCTGAATCTGATTGAAAATCTATGCAGGCGTCCTCACTAAAAAAAAAAAGATCCTTAGTCTCTCAAGAGTGCTCTTAAAGGAACAAAAATTCCACCGTTTTAGATATCCGAAATTGTGTCTCAAAAATAAAACATGATTTTAATAAAAAAAAAGACGATTGATGCAAAACGAATCGACATTTTTGAACAACTGGCCACTTTTTTCAAACTTCCATACTCAAATCGGTGAATTTACTAACTAATCAGTCAATTTTCGGGTCATAAACAAATGATCATATGATATGTCCTGAAATGACAGTTTTCTTCCTTGTTTAGGATTCAGGAAGCTTTGCAAAGAATATAAATTATTTGGCTTTCCCGAGTAATTCATCAACCTAGAATGCAACTCCAAAACTTCTTAGCTGTTTTGTCTCTTGCTTTACCATTGGTAAGTGCTATTGAGGGTTGTTTGCCCACTATTTTGAAAGTTGGTGTTGATGTTAAATATTACAACGTCACACAAGATACCATTGCATATGTGTCCGACAATGCTACTTTGGCATATAGAGCATTTGATGGAATGCAAAATTCAACTCCTTATGCTGAAGTTGTCGTGCAAGATATCAACTGGGTTTACCCACATGGAGTTGGTGCTCCAACATGGTATAACATTTATGGGAAGAGGGTCGATTTACGTAAATTGGGTTTGGGTCTTAACAGTTACCTTTACGCTTCAGAAACCGGTGATTATATTTTTAAGTTCTTAGTCAACAATGCTATCGATTTTGAGATTGGAACTGCTGCTTCGAAATGTTGTGAGGATCCTAAAGAAAGTGTCGTCAAGGGTGGTTTGCTTATTGGAGAGCCTACCACCAATACAGGAGAAGTACACATTCAGTTAACCAAAGGGTACTATTACCCAGTCAAAGTTCTTTTCTATAATAGTTTCATAGGTCCAGCTCAGCTTAATTTGACTATCGTTACTCCATCAGGTAAATCATTGACTGGTTCTAAAATTCCATTTTATATTCCTGGTGATGACACCCCATGTCCTGCAACTCCTACTGACACTACCACATCCACTGTCACATGTACCGGTTCCACTTGTAAATCAGGTGCATACACCTCTAAGACCTGTGACAGTACTGTGTGTCATGAATATGTGGTTACTACAACTCCAGTATATCCTACTGACACTACCACATCTACTGTCACATGTACCGGGGCTACCTGTAAATCGGGCAAATCCACCTCTAAGACCTGTGACAGTACTGCGTGCCATGAGATTGTGATCACCACTACTCCAGTTACCCCAAGCTCAAGTCAAGGTATTCCTACTGACACTACCACATCTACAGTTACTTGCACTGGTGCTACCTGTAAGTCAGGTGAATCAACCACCACCACTTGTGACAAAACTGAGTGCCATGAGATTGTGATCACCACTACCCCAGTCTACCCAAGCTCAAGTCAAGGTATTCCTACTGACACTACCACATCTACAGTTACTTGCACTGGTGCTACCTGTAAGTCAGGTGAATCAACCACCACCACTTGTGACAAAACTGAGTGCCATGAGATTGTGATCACCACTACCCCAGTCTACCCAAGCTCAAGTCAAGGTATTCCTACTGACACTACCACATCTACAGTTACTTGCACTGGTGCTACCTGTAAGTCAGGTGAATCAACCACCACCACTTGTGACAAAACTGAGTGCCATGAGATTGTGATCACCACTACCCCAGTCTACCCAAGCTCAAGCGAAAGTACTCCTATCGAAACCAGTACATCGATTGTTACCTGCACTGGTGCTTCTTGTAAGTCAGGCGAAACTACCACCACTACATGTGACAAGACCGGATGTGAAGCTATTGTAATCAGCACTACTCCAGTCTACCCAAGCTCAAGCGAAAGTACTCCTATCGAAACCAGTACATCGATTGTTACCTGCACTGGTGCTTCTTGTAAGTCAGGCGAAACTACCACCACTACATGTGACAAGACCGGATGTGAAGCTATTGTAATCAGCACTACTCCAGTCTACCCAAGCTCAAGCGAAAGTACTCCTATCGAAACCAGTACATCGATTGTTACCTGCACTGGTGCTTCTTGTAAGTCAGGCGAAACTACCACCACTACATGTGACAAGACCGGATGTGAAGCTATTGTAATCAGCACTACTCCAGTCTACCCAAGCTCAAGCGAAAGTACTCCTATCGAAACCAGTACATCGATTGTTACCTGCACTGGTGCTTCTTGTAAGTCAGGCGAAACTACCACCACTACATGTGACAAGACCGGATGTGAAGCTATTGTAATCAGCACTACCCCAGTCTACCCAAGTTCTTCCTTCCAGAAACCATGGACTAATTCCAGTAGCACTGAGCCAGTGAAGTCATCTCATGAGCCAGTTACTACCACCACCACCAGTACTTGTACTGACAAATCTTGTCCACCAGGTGGAGTTGAAACTACCACTACATGTTCCGGTTCTATCTGTTTCCAAGAAGTTATCACTACTTCTGTTGTTACTCCTCACGAACCAGTGACTACCACCACTACTAGTACCTGTACCGACAAATCTTGTCCACCAGGTGGAGTTGAAACTACCACTACATGTTCCGGTTCTATCTGTTTCCAAGAAATTATCACTACTTCTGTTGTTACACCACACGGTCCTGTTACAACTACCACTACTAGTTACTGTACTGGTAACTACTGTCCACCAGGGGGAGTTGAAACTACCACTACATGTTCTGGTACCGTTTGTTTCTCAGAAATTATCACCACTTCCGTCGTTACACCTCACGACCCAATCACTACTACCACCACCAGTACCTGTACCGACAAGTCTTGTCCAGCTGGTGGAGTTGAGACTACCACTACATGTATCGGTTCTGTTTGTTTCCAAGAAGTGATTACTACTTCTGTTGTTACTCCTCACGAACCAGTGACTACCACCACTACTAGTACCTGTACCGACAAATCTTGTCCACCAGGTGGAGTTGAAACTACCACTACATGTTCCGGTTCTATCTGTTTCCAAGAAGTTATCACTACTTCTGTTGTTACTCCTCACGAACCAGTGACTACCACCACTA
>JAJLXA010000003.1:0-50096 GCA_030571075.1 Yamadazyma endophytica
TAGTCCATGGTTTTTGGAAGGAAGAGCTTGGATACAATGGAGTAGTGGTGATCACAACGATCTCACATCCGGTGTTATCACATGTAGTGGTAGTGGATTCACCTGGCTCGCATGAGGCACCAGTACAAGTGACAATCGATGTGGTGGTCTCGATAGGAATGCTTGAGCTTGGGTAAACTGGGGTGGTTGTGATGATAATCTCATGACACTCGGTGCTGTCACAAGTAGTGGTAGTGGATTCTCCTGATTCACATGAAGCGCCGGTACAAGTGACGATCGATGTAGAAGTGTCAGTAGGAGTACTTTCACTTGAACTTGGGTAGAGTGGAGTAGTGGTGATCACAATAATTTCACATCCGGTCTTGTCACAAGTGGTGGTGGTAGATTCACCGGGTTCACAAGATGCACCAGTACAAGTAATAGTGCTTGTAGTAGTCTCCACCTCACTGGAACTTTCAGCAACAGTAGTGGTGGTAATGATTGTGATGTGACACTCGGTTTCGTCACAAGTAGTGGTTGTAGTAGCACCAGCTTCACATGAGGCACCGGTACATGTAACAGTAGAAGTGGTTGTGTCAGTCAAAGGTTCTTCACTAGAGCTTGCATCAACAGTAGTGGTGGTAATGATTGTGATGTGACACTCGGTTTCGTCACAAGTAGTGGTTGTAGTAGCACCAGCTTCACATGAGGCACCAGTACATGTAACAGTAGAAGTGGTTGTGTCAGTCAAAGGTTCTTCACTAGAGCTTGCATCAACAGTAGTGGTGGTAATGATTGTGATGTGACACTCGGTTTCGTCACAAGTAGTGGTTGTAGTAGCACCAGCTTCACATGAGGCACCAGTACATGTAACAGTAGAAGTGGTTGTGTCAGTCAAAGGTTCTTCACTAGAGCTTGCATCAACAGTAGTGGTGGTAATGATTGTGATGTGACACTCGGTTTCGTCACAAGTAGTGGTTGTAGTAGCACCAGCTTCACATGAGGCACCAGTACATGTAACAGTAGAAGTGGTTGTGTCAGTCAAAGGTTCTTCACTAGAGCTTGCATCAACAGTAGTGGTGGTAATGATTGTGATGTGACACTCGGTTTCGTCACAAGTAGTGGTTGTAGTAGCACCAGCTTCACATGAGGCACCGGTACATGTAACAGTAGAAGTGGTTGTGTCAGTCAAAGGTTCTTCACTAGAGCTTGCATCAACAGTAGTGGTGGTAATGATTGTGATGTGACACTCGGTTTCGTCACAAGTAGTGGTTGTAGTAGCACCAGCTTCACATGAGGCACCAGTACATGTAACAGTAGAAGTGGTTGTGTCAGTCAAAGGTTCTTCACTAGAGCTTGCATCAACAGTAGTGGTGGTAATGATTGTGATGTGACACTCGGTTTCGTCACAAGTAGTGGTTGTAGTAGCACCAGCTTCACATGAGGCACCGGTACATGTAACAGTAGAAGTGGTTGTGTCAGTCAAAGGTTCTTCACTAGAGCTTGCATCAACAGTAGTGGTTGTGATAATTGTGATGTGACACTCGGTTTCGTCACAAGTAGTGGTTGTAGTAGCACCAGCTTCACAAGTGGCACCAGTACATGTAACAGTCGAAGTTGTTGTATCGGTCATTGGACCCTCACTGGAGCTTGAAGATGAAAATACACTGGAACTTGAGCTAGAAGCAGGACATTCCTCTGGATCTAACTCTGCAGTGGTCTGGAACCACACAATATCCTTTGAGTGTGTCGTCCCATCAGGATGTTTAACCTGTATTTCAAGAACGGCACCTTGAGGCGATTGATTATAATACATGATCTTGATGGGGTAATAAACCCCTGCTGTCAAATTGTATGTCATCGAAAATGTGGTATCCTCGTAACTTTTACCTTTTGCGAAAATTTGACCACCAGTAGATGCTCCTAAATCTTTAGTACTGCAACAATCGAAGGCAACTCCGGCACCTAAATCTAATGTAGCGATGTCATCAGTACCCAACATCGAAAAATTATAGGTCCCGCTGTACTGAGCGTAAAAGTAACCAGTTAAACGCAAAGCAAAATGAGTCATATCGGTGGTTCTACCATAAAGTGCCCTGTTATCAGGGGAAGTTGGCAGAATATCGGTGTATTTAAAATTTGGTGATTCGACACCGTTCACAGTCGCTGCAACAGTTTGGCTATATATCTGTGCGAGCATTTGTACCCCTTGCTCTTGAGTGTATCCGTCCTCCCCAATGTCGGGCTTCAAAGGCACATCGTCGTAGAAATCAACTGTGAGACCTTTTGTAGTAGCTTTTGGAGAACATCCAACAATAGCCTCAACAGCTGGCGAAGATGATATGAGAAGCAGGATTAAGTGTGCAATTCTCATTGTTCGTGTTGCTAAATTACGTTCAAAATGAAGAAATCCTTGTGGTTTTATATTAATTCAAGTACAACAGCATTTGAACAGGGTGTCAAGTCTAACTAGAACTGGCTTTATCGAAAATAAAAAAAACAGATCCATTGCTTCCTAAAATTGTTAGGAACAGCACGAAACAGGACAAATATCATACTTATTAGTGCAGCAAAAGATTGCCTGCATTCAAGGGCGGAAATGAAAAGTCGTCTGGTTTCGCATGCGGTTACTTGATAAGGGATGGTATAGACGCTTTTGTCACTTTTATTTGTACATTAAATTTTCGATTGTAATTAACAATAATCGCGTTTTTTTCAATTTTTTTTTAAAAACGTTTTTTTAAAAGTAATCCTAATTGGAAAAAATCTAACTAAGTTGAAGTTGTTCCAAATCTAGATTATTTACACACCTTTTGAAATTTTGCATGAAATAACATCCAGTCGATACCACTTTTTTCGGAAATGTTGAACTATTTTCCAAGTAATTATCCCGATTCTGGAAAACTCTTATAAGGTTTTGTGGAATACAGCGCTACACCAAGGTATAATCGCTTAATGGCTTCTATCTGATATAAACCTGTATGTCATGTGTTTTATCGACTTTGTCGAAATCGTCGTTTTCCAAATGTAGGGATGCATATTAAAATATTTGGTGTAATTCATACATCAAATCCGTGCAAGCAAAATACTACCATTGTTCACAATTGGACAATTTTCACCTTATTGGGTTTTTTTTTTTGCACCTCATCATTCCATTATTTATCATTGCGAATGCTTGTCATATCTGTAATTTCCTTGATGAATTGCATCGTATTGAATATCATCCCATATCAACCATGTAAAGTATCAAATTGTATTTTCCTAGGTGGACTGCGTTGCTTCCACACTGACCTGCCTTAACCTTATATCCCTAAATCTTAGCCAGTAGGCTCTTTCTAGCAAATTGAGCTCAAGCTAAGCCGAGTATTGGAGCCACGTATCTTCTAATGGCTGTTGGCGACGCCACGTATTGCGGATTCACTAGAAAGAAGTACGCCATATTTTTCTGTCGCGTTTCATTTTCTCTCTCAAAAACCAATGAGTCGAATCTTATTTGAGCTAATTATCTCTCAATTAGTGATTCGTGTTCTAAATTTGATCATCTCATTAATTTTTTTTGCTCATACGAAAATTTTCTGATTGGGTAAAATTATATTCATTCACAGAATCTGCTTGCGCTATGCCGAGAGCGTGGCACAAGAATAGTGCATATAGCGATGAGAAACACGGCGTTGTCATTCTTCTTTCCGTCATGATATGAGATGTGCCGAAAATACCTCAGAGTCGCAGGAGGAAGGGTAAATGAGAATGTCTGAGTACCTTAAGGAAAGAAATTTGAGATCAAATCTGTACACTTTATAAACTCTATTGACCCTCTATAAACTCTATGCGCTCTGCGGGACGCGCCCAGTGTATCAACTGAAAAGCCAATAAGAAAAGTCAATTCATTCGTTGAACGCTTGTCTTATTGGGACGTGGCCGTGACCATTCGATAGAATAAAATTCAGCCATAGGAGAATTATAAGAGAAGTAAATTTTAACCTATCAGTCTAGAGCAATCAATAATCGCTGCCTAAGATTTCAAATCAACTCAAATTAAAAAGGAGTTACTTATTTCAATGGATACCAAATTTAAGGAAGTCCATATCAAATGGTGTTTCATGAGATGTTGGAGAGAAATACTATGATGCTAAGGTTTTGAGCGTTTGTATATCGTGAATTATTTTAATCGAAAGAAATAGAAAAATTGTGATAAAAAATTTAAATATAAATTATAAATTTCGTGAGATTTACAGAACTAAATTATTCAAAAGATTAATCTACTAAAATTAGACGTAAAAAAATTACTGAAAATTTTTTTGAATGTTTCAAATGCACACTTCCAACATTTTAGTAAGGTTAAAGTATGAATGAATCAGGGTCAATGGAGTAGAAGCTGAGGATATGCATAGAATAATTAGCAGACAGAATCTGAAGCCTGTGCGAAATAAAATGGAAGAATTGGGAGAATGCCTGAAATTTTATAAGAAGTGTATAGGATTTGGAGACCGTCTCATATTAAAACTTTTCACACAAGTGTCAGTTCGTTACCCAAACAGATACTGAATTATGAAATCAAAATTGTATGTGTGTGAATTGTGAATGAAACCAGGAACCCGAAATTCATAATGTCGCGTCAGGGGAATTTTGGTAATAGAGGTGCGAAGTTTTCATTGAACTGTAAGTCACTTACATGGTTGTAGTATTGTTTGAGTCGAAACCTATTCTTCGCCTGCATCAAAGTCATCCACTGAGTTGGATAAATTTCTTATAGCGTTGTCCTAATCATTAGGGTTTCTACTATCGATTAGATATCGCCCACCCGATTGAGGTTCTTATAAGGTTTAACTCTACAAGATAGGCGTAGTAATCCTTTAACGTACAGGTCTTTCTTATTGAGAGCACTAAAGAGGTTTATGGCACGACACAAATTTGTATACAGGAGAGTGCGCAAAATCCAGTTAATAGAAGTTAATACTTACATAGAAGAAAGTCTGGCACCAATCACCGTAAAACCCTTCAAAGCAAACATCTTTACCGTAGCAGAAGAAAAATCTGAAGAAGTTCCTGTAATCGAAGCCATTTCTGCAACGTTCTTTTAATATTTGCTTTGGCTTTGCAAACTATAAGCTTCAGTTTTTGGCGTCATTTTTAGCAGCCAATGCGCATGATAATCCTACCACCTCTATCTTCTCAAGGAATGATTAATATCTGAAAAAATAATAAATACAGTCTACTGCTTATGGCGGTGTGGCCGAAGTACTAATGTCGCGGAAAAATGCCACTTTCATAAGAACTAGGTACACCTTTTTCCCAATATACCCACCAATAACTACCCCAAATTCAAATTGATTCAGAGAAACAAAACGTAGAACATAGCTCTTTACACCTTGGTTGATGATATATTAACGATGAGAACCTTTTTCTCCTGCACCAACAGCTCAAATTAAATTTCGCTGGCGCTGAGTTGAAAAGAACCTGCACAATTAATTAAGATATTGACATGATATAAAAGCTACTTAAACTTATTCAGCATGTTCTATCTCTGCCTTCTCTTCAGTGAAAGCTTCTACACTAACTTTAGATATCTTTGTTTCATACTTGTGGAATTTTCTTAAGGTAACATGATTACCGTACATTTCATCAATCTCATCATTGGTTCTGTTGTTAGTTTCTGGTTGGAAACAAACAAAGTACACCCAGAAAAGAGTCGATGAAGCAGCAAAAATAAACATAGTTTTACCACCCAAGTTTCCTCTGTCGGGGTTGAAAACGTAAGGCATGACAAATGACCAGAACATACCCCAGATGTTGGTGGCAGCCAAACCGATAGCAACAGTTTTGGTTCTCAAAGCCGAGGTTGGATTTTCGATACAAATTGGATAACAAACAGAACCTAGACCGGCATTATAGACACCACCATATAACATCATGAATGCTACACAGGTGTTCAAAGCACCTGCACTGCTTCCAGAAGCCACAGCGGTACCACCAATTATAAAATCGACTATAATGATTAATCCCACTCCATATATCATGTTGTTCCTTCTTCCAACCTTATCTACAATATATAAGGAGGCCAAACAACCACCAATGGAGATAGCTTGGGCACCACATGTATATTGGAAAGATTTTGCTTCGTCATAACCAGAAAGCTGGAAAAAGTATGTAGTGTAACCAGCAGTGAAGGCAACACCGGAAAATGGACATAAAATGAAAGGCATTATAGAAACGAGAGTTCTTTTTAAATTAACACCTTTGAAGCAGTCAATGAAGGTAGATCCCTCGGCAATATCTCTAGCTTCCAACACAGTGTTTTGAACAACAGTGATTTGATTCAAGGCATCGACACGGTTACCTAAAAGCTTAAGGTATGACTGTTCAGCTTTTTCGATTCTATCATTCAAGATATGGTAAGTTGGCGACTCTGGCACGAACAACATCAAAACCAAAGAAACAGCTCCGAAACCCCATTGGGATGCAAAAAGAGCTCTATAAGCCCAACGGGTGGTATTATTAGCTAAACCATAATTGATGATAAAACAAACTAATGGCCCGAGGGAAAAAGAAATGTTACATAAGGTGGATGACATACCTCTCAAGGCCAAAGGTGTCACATCAGACACATAAGAGACAGCAGAAGCTTGAATAATACCCAAACAAAGCCCATTCAAAGACTTACCGGCTAAGAATAAAGACATTGTGGTTGCAGCAAATTCCATCCCTACAAAGGCACTTGAGATTAAAATCGTAGTGAAAATCACCCACTTTTTACCAAACTTATCAGCTAACCAGGAGCCTAAATACTGACCAATAATTTGTAATGCTAATGGAACACCAGAAATCATACTTTGGTCGGTGGAATGTAAAATCCATTGACCGCCCGCAAAATATCCAAAATCTTCTCTGAAAAGCCCAATAGATATAACAATACCACCAGCTTGAGATTCGAAAGAGGTCAAGATCAAAACCCAAACCATAGAGAGCACACAGAATACGGCATATGGATGCTTTTTGATAGCCTGCCATCTGGAGGTGTGTTTATCCATGTATTCAGTAACGTAAGCATTATGGGCTTCTGCTTCGCCTAAATGAGCGGCTCCCACTTTCTTTTCAACAGAAGCTTGTGTATTTAAATTTTCCGAAGGCATCTGTCAATTCTATTGTATAGGCCAATCTCAACAGATTTTATACTTGGGGAAATTTAGCATGTTTATGTGGGGAAAAACCTGGGGAACTGCCTCATCGTTTTTCCGCGCCTATCAATTCCTAATGTAATTGCTTTAGTCGCCTAATTTCAAAATTTCTTCTCCAGAAAAGGAAATTCGCGGCTAACAAACGAGTGTTCTTTTGTATTGTGGATTAGATTTGAGTCGTAAATTTTAGGTTTAGATGAGCGGAACAATTGTAAGAGGTTAGTAGATTTATATCTAGCTTAATTGGGATTTTATTATAGGCTTAATAGATTTTTCTCGAGAAAATGGATTCATTTTACTGCTCAAATAGTCGCTTAAGATTTTTTAAGCTAAGCGACGAATGTACGTACATTGTATTCGCTTTTGCAGATCTGTAAAAAATAAAACTTGTGTCGTCTCCTTCGTTCACAAACGAGAGGAGAAGTCCTTGATTACTAAACCATTGCTTAAGCCTCATTTGCACTCCACTTTATGGGTATTTGTTGAATTTCTGGCACCACGAGTAAACTTCTCGCTGGCCTCAAATTTCAATTCAGAAAACTGCAATCGATTTGCTCGTAAAAGCTCATTTTGAGCGTAAATTTCACATATATGCTCATATCCAATTTTAGATGAATTATATAAATGCTATAGAGTGCTTCGTTCTATTGAGAAATCTTCAAACATATGAACATGGTTAGATAAATTGTTCTGTGGAAATTCATTGAAATCAGATTCTGAGCTATTTTTGATTATGCCTACCGTTAAATGTTTTCTGTAGACTTTTGTGGACCAAACACCCATTAATTACGAGATTCTTTGAAGGAAAAGCCAAAACGATTCTTTCAGGACATTGATCAATTTTGCACGTGCCGTGAAGCGTGCCGTAAAAAGGAAAGCCGCTCTTGAGATAGGGCAGATTCTCTCTACACCGGACTGTATAAAGTTGCAGTTTTCGGCCGATACTTAGTAGGAACAGTCACATTCTTTTAAGGTTGATCCGAGACGGGTGCTGATAAGGACAAATCTTGTGATGCAAACTGAGGTGATCTATTAGCAAAGAACCTTAGTATTGGAGTTGGCTTCACATCAGTGCATATGCCCGTAAATCGTCTATATTACCCAAAGAGGATACAGTTCCGCTGAGTCATAAAGTGGCTATTAACGCTATGCCGCTATGTCTTTCGGGATAGCCCAATTGGTCGGTCGGTGGTTAAGTACTTAAAGGTCTTCGGATCTACGTTATGCCATGTCAACTCAAAATTCGGAAAAACCCCATCATGCTAAGTTCACAAAGAGACAAAAGTTGGTGTGTTTGACCATAGTTTCGTTTGGATCATTTCTCTCTCCAGCTGGAACCACTATGTTCTTACCTTCGATCCCAGAGGTAGCCAAAGATTTTCACACCAGTGGGAGCATGATTACCTTATCTAGTTTAGTTTACTTCCTTATCATGGCTTTGAATCCTCTTATTGCAGGCCCCATGGCTAAAAATTACGGAAGACGGTGGACTACAATTATAGCATCGTTTATGTACGCAGTTTCTGCCTTTATTATCAGTCAATCAAGGAATTTGGCTATGTTTTTTGTGTTTCGAGCCATGATGGCTTTGTTTGCAACGACTTTTTTCAGTATAGGTTCATTGATTATAGGTGATGTTTTCGTGCCTGAGGAAAGAGGAAGAGCTATGGGGATCTTTTTATTTGGGTCCCAAGCTGGAATAGCTATAGCAGCTTTATTGGGCGGTGTTATAACCCAATTTTCGAGCTGGAACATTATATTTATAGTCTTAGGTGCATTTGGAGTGGTTGCATTTGTCTTGTCGGTAGTTTTCTTGAAAGAGACCGGCGAACATGTAAAACTAATAGAATATCAAAAGGAATCAGGCAAAAAGTTTAAGGTTTTCACTTACAATCCCATAGGAATATTTACGGTAATGAAGTACAAAAATGTGACTTTGATTTCATTTCTGTTAGGCACTGTTTGGTTTAACTTATTTTCAACACTAACACCTATGACTTACGTCATTAGAGATTATTTGCATATAGAAAACCTAATTTTAAGGTCATTATTCTACTTGGCAGTAGGTGCAGGCTTGGTTATAGGGGGATTGTTAGGAGGAAGCTATTCTGATTATTATGTTCGAAAATACATCAAGATCAGGAACCAAAGAATACCGGAAGACAGATTGAGATCTACAACTTTATTTTTGGGGTTTCTTTTACCAGCATCCACTTTAATTTATGGTTGGTTACTAGAAAAGAAAAAAGGAGGTATTGCTGCTCCTGTAATTTTTATGTTTCTTAACGGACTTGCTCAAACGTTAGGTTTTGTAAGTAGTAATTCCTACATAATAGAAGCTACAAGCTGCAGAACATCCGATGCTATTAGTAATAGTTTCGTTGTCAGATTCTTTTTTGCAGCCATTGTTTCGGGAACAATTTTGCCCATGATAAACAGCATTGGTGTAGGCTGGACTTTCACCATTAGTGCCATAGTAACGTTGTTGGGTTATGCAGCTATACATATAACCATACTCTACGGCACAAAATTTAGAGAAGATATCGAGGGAACAAAAGAAACCATTGAGGTACAAGTAATGATTAATGAAGACGAAGAAAAAAAGATTTGATATCATGTAATATTTATATATGCCTATTTTTTGTAACCACCACAGCATCCAACTATAACTTTCATAAAGACTCTTATACAGTCCAAATAATCAATAATATCAACTCTTTCATCGGGCATGGTGTTGTATTTTCCCCCAGGTCCACATACGATACCTTCCATACCTAATTTCTCATAAAGATGGCCTGCATCACTTCCGTAAAAGCAAGGTGGCTTTAATGCACCAGTGGGTTGATCCACACCACGAACTTGCTTGTAACAGTCGTTTAACATCGTGACAATCTTGGAGTTAGGATCTACTTCAAATGGTGGCATGAAATCTTGTTTCACAAGTTTGATTTCATATTTCATTTTGGGGAACAATTCTTTCACCGAATCAAGCTCCTTCTTCAAATCTGCAAGTACGATTTCTTCCGTTTGTCCTGGAGCATATCTGGCGGCACCAGTAATGGTAACAAAGTCAGAAACTTGAGGAGGTCTCCACATTTCGTATTTTCTGCCCAAACCGCCGTGAATGGTACCAACATGGCATCTGTTGACACTCTCGTGCATCTCACTTCTGGCATCTGAAAACGTCATGTAGGTAAGTCTTTTGATGGCTTCCATAGAACAAAGAATGGCATCGGTGGCCTCTTCTCTCTTTGACATGTGTCTGGTATCGCCAATGATATTAATTTCAAAAATAGCCGAACCGGCGTGCATCACAAGACCATACACATCAGTAGGTGCACAGTTGATAAAGTAATCACCGGTTTCTTTGGTGATCTTACCTTGCTCCAAAAGTGCAACTGTTCCTGCACCACCTTGCAACTCCCCCACAACGTAGGTCAAGGTCACATCTTTGGATACTTCCCAGCCAGCCTCTTTCAAGGTTTTGACTGCCATGTAATAGGCACAACAACCTGACTTCATATTGGATACACCTATTCCATATATGCACTTGTCATCACCCATTATGTACGCATCCGATTTATCGTATGCTCCTCCATAAGGATTTACAGTCCATCCTTCTGTCACAGGATTGACGTCTACGTGTCCATTGAAAAGAAGCTTTTTTGCTTCCTCAACTTTGTTTGTACCTTTCCACACCCCAAAAGAATTGCAACGATCCATGCCGTCAGTCTTGTCTTTGAAATCAATGGTTTCTGCATCCAAACCGATGCCTTTCATAGCTGCTGTCATATATTTGACAGCGTCTAATTCGGCAGGTTGTCTTGAATGGGAGGGAATTTGAATGAATTTGGAGAGGAATTCCAAACTATCGGCCTCATTGACCTCGGGGAGTTTTATTTGAGTCATTGGGTTGTGAAATGGCCTGATTAGCCAGACTTTATCTAATAATGAAATTTTCAAGATTTGGACTTCCCACGTATATGTTACGAGCCCGCATTTTAGACACTTGCACGTATTACGGAATTGGAGGCTTCATGCATGCATAGTGGCAGTTGTAGCCAGGAATACGGCGGTGCCAGCATCTTTGTGTTGCAGGAAATCTTACAAGACCCTACGACAAGGTATTAACTTACTTGACCATGCTATTAAAGGCAGAGAAAGAGAATCATGGCTCGCATCGTAACCGGTACTAAAATCGCTTATCTCTTGTCGGGGATTTCGCCGTAATCTCATCGATTTTGGCAAATACCGCTTTGAGAATGCCTTTATCGGCTCAAAATTTCAAAATTCCGATTATTGTGATATGGCTTTAGATAGTTCTGTATGTAATCAGGTATATAGAGATGACTATTTCTGTTTTATTGTTAGTGATTTAAAACTATGTCTGACTCCACTATAAAATCTAAAGACGAAGTTCAAGACGATATTCAAAAAGATGTTGCTGTAGACTCTAACAGTCAAGTGTCTGATAAAGCAGACATGGAGGTTAGCGATGAGGGATTTGACTTGTTCAAAAAAGGTGGGATGAACGATGAGGTTGATCCTATTGAATCCAAAAAAGTTGCTAGAAAGTTGGACTGGAACTTATTGCCTATTCTTTGTGTCCTTTACGGTATCAATTATGTTGATAAGGCTTCTTTGGGTTGGGCTGTTTTGTTTACCTTCAAAGAAGATTTGGGATTAGTCGGAAACGACTATCAATGGGTTTCATCTATTTTCTACTTTGGTTACTTGGGTGCTCAATACCCAGCTTCTTATTTGATCCAAAAATTCCCAGTGGGTAAGGTGATTGCTTGTACCACCATTGGTTGGGGTGTGATCATGTTGGCTCATATTGGATGCAAGAACTATGCTGGTATTCTTGTTTGTCGTTTCTTGTTGGGTGTTTTTGAAGCTCCAATTTCATCTTCGTTTGTTCTTTTCTGTTCTTTGTTCTACACCAGAAAAGAACAAGTCAGTAGAACCATGGTCTGGGCATCTATGCAAGGTATTTTCAACGTTATCTTCGGTTTCGTTTCCTATGGTTTAGGTCATGCTCACAATGCTTCTTTGAGTGAATGGCAATTGATTTTCTTAGTGTTGGGATTGTGCTCCTTCATCATTGGTGGTTTATGGTTTGTTTTCATTCCAGATACCCCACAACAAGCTAAGTTCTTAACCGAAGAGGAAAAAATCATTGCTGTCAAGAGGGTTTCTAAGAACATGATGGGTACCGTTAACCACGACTGGAAATGGAGCCAAACTTTCGAATGTCTTTACGATCCAAAGACTTGGTTGATGATTGCATTTATTGTTTTCTCCATGATTCCAAACGGTGGTCTTTCAAACTTCGGTTCTCTTGTTCTTAGTTCCATTGTTCACAATAACTTGGAAAGTATTGCTGTTGGTGTCGGTTCCTCATTCTTCAGTTCTGGTCAAATGTTGATTTTTTCCTACTTTGCTTCCAAATATGACAACCTTAGAACCATTGGTATGACCTTCCCATTATTACTTGCCATCGCTGGTTTATCTGCTGTTTATGCTACTGAAGACCACGGTGCAAAATGGGGTAGAGTTTTCGCCTACTGGATGATCAACTCCTACGCCGTCGTTTGGCCTTTTGCTCTTTCTATTCTTGGTACCAACTACGCTGGCCACACCAAGAGAGCTTCAATGGGTATGGTTTTGTTGATTTTCTTTGCTGTGGGTAACATTATTGGTCCATTCTGTTTCAAAAACGCCGACGCTCCAAGATACACTTCAGCTCTTGCTACTAACTTGGGATGTTTCTGTGCCTGTTTCGTTGTTGGTGTTTTGTTGAGACTCTACTTGATGTACGAAAACAAGAGAAGAGACAGCAAATATGGGGTTGTTGAACTTGAAGTCGACGAAGAAACCAGATTGGAAGGTATTTTGAATGGTATGAAGGATCAAACCGATATTGAAAACAAACAGTTCCGTTATGTTTTATAAATATTTTTCCAATTTCTGTAATTTAAATAATATGTCGTAATATGTTACTTAACTATAAAAGGCTTGATATGTACTTGAGCAATGCAGTACACTTTTCTTCCTCCAATTTACTACAAACGACCTGTAAAGACACAGGACCTCCGTCGAATTTTTTTAATTCTTTAGCATAAGTTTCGTGAACATCTTTATCAATATCAGACAAGTACTTGTCCATTGTAATAGGTTTGTCTATAGTAACATCACATCTAGTAACCGGAAATGTACCAGCACTGTAGTCTAAGGCGTTCCAAATGGAATTCAATGGTTGAGGAGTAACTCTGTTCCAAAGACAGCCTGGGAATGGCGAACATGCAGAAATTACAGCGTCAAGTTTGACACCTTGACCGACACTATTATTCCACAAAGTATGATATTTCTGAGCAAGCGCCGTTCTTTCCTTTTGAGCCTTCCAAAGATCCGAAACACCGGTTTCTTTGGCTGTTGCTAATGGAATCTCAATATGTGAATCAGGTGGTTCGTTGCATAACGCAAGAATGGATTTGACATGCTTCATACCATCAGCACCATAGAATGGATAGATTGTACTTCTGATTTCTCTAAAATAAGTGTCATCCCATTCAATAACATTGTGTCCCTCTTTTCTTAATTTTTCTTTGACGATTTCCATTCCACGAATCATAGGAGCAGTCACTTGTGTGAGACCATCTGATTTCATGAAAGCAATGTTCAATTTGCGAGGTAATTCAACCTCTCTGAAGTTCAAAGGAATACAACTGGCATCAAACTCGGTAGGTTTGCCTTCAATCACACATTTCACCAAGTAATCAAGATTATTCATGCTTCTGGTCATGATACCATACACAGAAACAATCGACTCTTGTCCTTCTTGCCCAGATACAGTGCCAAATTTAGGAAAACGACCAGCACTGGGCTTCAAAGAATAAATTTGATTCAATGCTGCAGGATGTCTTACAGAACCACCAATATCACTTCCTATACCAAAACAAGAACCTTTCAATATAGCAAGAGCACCTTCACCTCCAGAAGATCCACCCACATTCAAATATTGTCTGCTGAATGGGTTCAAAGTTCTGCCCCATAATACATTGGTTGTTTCTGCATATATCATACCAGCTGAAGTGTTGGTCTTACAAATGATAATGGCACCCATGCTTTTTAACAAACTGGCAAAGGCCGAATCTTCGGTTTTGACATCATTGGCTAAACCTACAAAACCCATGGAGGATGCTAATCCTTTGACATTCAAATTATCTTTAAGAGACACGATAATTCCATGAAGAGGCCCTTTCAACGCTTTGTGCTCTTTGTAATATTCATCGAGTTCTTTAGCCTCTTTTAAAGCTTCCTCGTAACGGATTTCAGTCAAACAATTCGTCAATTGGTGTGCCAAGGTAGCACGTCTACAATATGCTTCTGTAACCTTTGTAGCCTCAAGAGTACCCTTCAAGTATTCAGAAAGAAGCTCTTCGACGTCAAGAGACGTAATTTTCTTGATTTCTTCGCTTAATATCCTAGACTCATCAATGAACAGACTTACATCATTAAGTTGTTCTGGTGTCGGTATTAAGTCCTCAGCCACCAAATAGTCTTTGAGAAGATCTTTCTGGGCTGCTAATTTGAAGTCTCTAATTTCTTCCCATGTAACCATCATAAGCTTTGTAGAGACCAAAATTTAGATTGAGCATCAAATCATCTTATCATCGGTAAAATATTCTTGAAGTGCCGATCTTCCTAATTGGTAGCGAAATACTATTGAAATTCGAGGTGCGTCAAACGTGCATGCCGTAATCCTCCAATACCAACCGATATGGGCGATAAATTTTGCTTGGCTAATAGGATGGGTATGGAGTTAGTGAAGTCAGTTTGTATGCGTGGTTTTGGTTTCTGATCGACGGGTTGTTTCGTCTGTGGATGATGTAATTTGCAGAGGTTTAAACGAGAAGGCTGAATTTAAAGTTATCAAATTGAGCACTTGCATGCAAATGCGGAATTTAGTTGTATGTGCATGGCTCTTCGCCCATTACAAAGGCGAATAGTGGCATTTGCAGAAATATTACGATAACGAATAATAGCCAATACGAAGTGGTCTTCTAAAGCCACCGATACGGCTCTTTCTCGTCATGCAGAGCGGAAAGGCGGGAATTGTGAGAAGAGCATGATAGCGGTCTTTGGATTATCGTTATGACTCTGACCTTGACTGCTTTGCTTTGATCAAATTTCTGGGAGCTGGCCTCGCAAGATAGAATCCCAACATTATTTGAAGAAACACAATTTTGATGGGGAAGGCAGTTGCAAATCGCGAGGCACTTAAAATGCCTTTTAAAATGATGATTCACATAATTTGACATTGCATTCAGTATTTGAATACGTCTATATAGAAACGCTTTGTGTGTCGTCAAAGTAATAGCTTTATCCTCACTCAACACCCACAATAAGCAGAATGAGAAGGTTTCTTACGAAAAGCTGTGAGGATCTGCACCCTCGTAAATATATCGAAAATCTGCAAATCCAATTTTGAGCACAGACTCAAAGTAGAATTTTGCAACAAAACTAAAGTTTAAAATTTATTAGCTATACAAATTCAACAGATCAAACTTTCTCGTAATGCTCCACTGAAATCTTCTTTTCAGGGTAACTCAAATTTTGCACAGTAGTATGAATATCATCCCCAAACACTTCTGCAACTTCTTCCAAAGTTCTACCAGAAGTTTCGGGGTAAAAGAAGTAAACGACCCAGAACTCGAAAAATAAGTTCACGGACCAAACAATATAATATCTCCAGCTGATTGCATCCATGGCAATTGGATTAACGTAACCATTGAAGATAAGGATGACTTGCATCCATAAATTGAACAAACCATAGGCAATAGCTCTGTGAGAATAAGGAAGAATCTCGGTGACGTATAAGATGGCCATACCGTTCATGGCGATATCATAACCCAAGTAGTAAAGGAAAATCATCGCAAGAACACCTTGACCATAGGCTTTGGGGAAACCCTTCTTCTCGTTGATAGCAGAAAGGATGGTCCAAAGGACGTAGAACAAACACATTAGGGACAAGGACGTCAAAAATAAGGTTCTACGACGGAAGTAGTTGAATGTACCAACAATCCCCAACGCCAAAACCAAGTTATAAATCATCAAACATCCATTGATAGTTAATTGATCTTTTTCACCAGTGATACCAATACTGTTAAGCACCTTGTTCAAATAATACGAAACCAACGCGTTACCACTGAGTTGCATCAAATATGGAGTGAACAACACGATAAGCAATCTTTTACGGTATGATTTGATTCTGATAAAGTCCATTAAACTAGCTTTGGAGTTGAGTTTTTCCATCTCAATAGCGGTTCTGATTTCGTTGATTTCAAACTCAACAAGAGCCAAATCTTTAGGGTCGTCCGAATTACCAATATGGTACTTTCTCAACATTTTCTCTGCTTTATCATACTTCCCTTTGGAAATGTAGAATCTGGGAGACTCTGGAATCATCCAAATAAAAATCAATTGAATTAAAGGACACAATCCTTGCAAGAAAGAAGGAATTTTCCATTGATATGATGCTAAAGGACCCAAAGTCTCGACGGTTCCATCACCAGCATCGATAAGTCTACAACCAAAAGTGACCCATGCAGCAAGAACAGCTCCAAAATACCAGAATGTGTTATACACACCAGTACACATACTTCTGTGTGTTGGGAAAGAGATTTCTTGAATCAAAGGTGCAGACCCAACGGTTGCAATACCACTGCCTACACCCAAGATAATTCTCGAGGCCAAAAACAAATTATACTCAGAACTCACCCCTTGAAGAACACTACCAAGAACAGTAAGAAGTTGGCCAATACCAAGGCCGACCACACGGCCCCATCTATCAACAATCAATGGTCCGATAAACGCACCTGGAACAGACCCAAACACCATACCATTGGCTACAGCACCCAACCTGTCGGCGTTAGGATGATTCATGTCTCTTTGCCAAGACTGCAATGATTGGAAACCATTAACTAAAGGTTAGTATTAACGAAAAAGAATGACCCAGAAACACGAGCCGTGTTCACGTATTTTTGAAACAATACGGTGAAATGTTCAGTTTGCCGTGGGCTCATTTGCAGACCCCGTAACGTGGGGGATCGCCCATAGATTTACATACGAATACTCCCATCGTACCCATTCAAGGTACTACTCAAGGTGATGAGGAAGACTGCCCAGTTCAAAAGCCATAAGTGTCTTTTCTTATACCATTTCATATCAGGGTCGATGAACTTCTTGATTGCTTCCTCACTGTCGACACCCAACTCATTTTGCAAGGCGATTTCCTTATCAAGAGAGCTGATGCTCTTGTCGGCCTCAAAGTAGGCGTCTTTTTCACCAATATCTTCAGAGGACATTGAATTAAACAGAACGCAACAAACTCTTCGCCTTTTATATATGGTACTACCTCGAATTACAATTACCCCACGAAAAGAAAACTTAACTATGTGGGGTAACCCGCGCTCACAACACAAAATACCGGTGGCTTGGCCAGGTTTGAGTAATTATTGGCGCAACTACTTTTCGGAGACGTGTAAGGGAAAAGCGAACTCCTCCCATTACCCCAAACTCTCCCAAAAAAGCATATATCTTGCATATCTTGCATATTTCCCCCACCATTTCTTTGTATTAGGGCCAAGAATATGCACCCTGTCTTAATCCGCAAAGACCAGATTTCCTAGAATATTTCCGTTTCTCGTGAACACAGGTTGTAGAGCCTATAAAAAGCCTTGCTAGCTCGGACTGGTCCCAAAAAATATTCTCATGAGTTTCATTCAAGTCGAAGGAACCAAAATTGTCAAAGACGGCGCCCCAATTGTGCTCAAAGGAGCCGCCAATGGAGGCCATCTCAACATGGAAAACTTTATCACCGGATATCCTGGACATGAAACAGAACACAAGAAAGTCATTGAAAGCAAAATCGGCAAAGACAAATTTGAATTTTTCTTCGATAAATTTTACGAATACTTCTGGACCGATTCGGACTCCAAGTTTTATAAAGAGCTCGGGCTCAATTGCTTGAGGATCCCCTTCAACTACAGGCATTTTCTTGATGACGAGGGCGACCTATTTGAAATAAACCCCAAAGGGTTCGAATTGTTGGATCGTGTAGTAGACAGCTGTGCCAAGTTTGGGATTTACACTATTTTAGACTTGCACACAGTGCCGGGGGGCCAAGACCAGCAATGGTTTAACGATTCGGGCCATCATTTTGCCCTTTTTTGGGAATACAAGGTGTTTCAGGACGCCATAGTGAATTTATGGAAACAACTTGCAGTGCATTACAAAGACAACGTTTGGATCGCCGGCTACAACCCGTTGAACGAACCTGCATGCAGCGATCACTCCAAGCTTATCAGATTTTACCAAAACATCGAAAAGGCCATCAGATCGGTCGACTTGCATCATGTTCTATTTTTAGACGGAAACACCTATGCCATGGATTTCAGCCAGTTCCCCGAAAAGCCTTTCCCCAATAGTGTTTATGCCATCCACGACTATACGGTTTATGGGTTTCCCAAGGGATTTGTGTCGTCCAAAGAAGGCTCTGAGCCCTACACCGGCACAGACGTACAGAAGGCCAAGTTGAAGGCCCAATACGAGAGAAAGGTGCAGTACATGAAAGACCACAACATCCCCGTTTGGAACGGCGAATTTGGCCCTGTCTACGCCAGCGAGTTCCGTGGCGACGCCAATCACCAGGCCATTAATAGCGCCCGTTATCAGGTGCTTAAGGATCAATTGGAGGTGTACAAAACGGGCGACCCTTCGGGTAATGGAGCACCCATTTCGTGGTCTATATGGGTCTACAAGGACATAGGGCTTCAGGGCTTGACTTACGTCTCAACGGAGCTGAAGTGGTTCCGGGTTTTCGGTGACTTTTTGAAGAAAAAGAAGAAGCTTGGATTAGATGCCTGGGGATGCGATATCGACCCAGAGTACCAGAAATTGTACGATGCATTGGCAGCTCATTTCAAGGAGAATATCCCCGAAAAACACCACAAAGCATTGTATCCGCCTATAATGAGCATCGACTCGTACATCCAAAGGGTCACCAGAGAAATGCTCTTTTCTCAGTATGCACAGCACGAGTTTGCAGAGTTGTTCGTGGGGTTGACTTTTGAAGAGTTGGACGAGCTAGCCGCTTCATTCAAGCTCGAAAATTGCGTTAAACGTGATGAATTAAATGAGATTTTGAAGCTCTATTGAGCTCTGGTACGTACAAATATACACATATGGGATTCAAGGCTTTTTTTTTTTGGAAAAAGCCCTTTATGGGACTCACTGTGCTACCTAACGTAAAATTTACCACTTTTGATCTCATGAAAACATGCTCCATACCCTGTCGACCTGCTTCCACTTACTCATTTTATCCATAGTAGTGTATATGGCACTATTGGGTCTCACAATATGGGGATCCAAGACACAGTAATGATTACTTCTCAAAATCATCTCTAGTGACTTTCCTTCAGCTACACTACCTATGGGCACGATTAGCTCGTTTATGCCCGATTTAAGCTTTTTTTGGGCGTTGATAATGTCGTAGATTAAGTTAGCGTACTTTTCGATCACTCTTTTATGTTCTGTAGTCAACTTCATTTTGAAATCATAGTCTGGGGAGTACACCATGACGAGATCGTCGTAGTTTTCAGGACAATCGAATTTGCCGTTACACCATTTCGTCAGCATTACTCCACTAAATAATCTTACATACCTCAATTGCAAGTTTCTGCCATTATATTCAACAAAAATGGTTTCTGGAGCAGATAATCTGACTAGAATTGGAAGTTGCGTGGCTTCCATGATTTGTTCGAAGTCATTAAAAGCATGTGGGGGCCTTTCGATATTAAATTTCAAGTTTTGCAAAATCGGCTTCTTGTTCAAAGCTTGCTGTTTTGCTCGTAATTCTCTAATACATGCCAAACTCATGTGGTATAGGTTTGTAAATTTCGCAGCCAAATCTGACTGGAGTTATAAAAATTGTCTCGAGATTAACAGTGGTGTACAAGTCAAGAACAACGGGAATACTTTTAATGGGTCAACTTTGGCGATCTTATTCATTTGATCTTGCTGATACATTTGATTTGAAAATCGTGAAAATCACATATTTCGGCATTTCTTGTCTTTTGTTAATCCAACTTTAATCAAAATTACATATATATTCAAAATTTTGCTTATCCTTATATAAATTAGCATAATTATTCTCTAGCTACACGTTCAACGCTCAAAATTGCTTCTATAGGGTTTACGTAAATGCACTTAAACCCTTCCTTTGATGTGGACGAATCGGGTAATTTTTGTATTACCGAATGCGAGATGATGAAAATGCATCAAACTTATATTATATAAACACGCTATGATCCCTAGCAATTTAATTGTCTTTCTAGCATGTGGCAATCATTTGACGCCCAAAAAACTGGCGAGAAGGTTTGGATTGAAAGGGCCGACAATTTGACCAACAATCAGCAGCTTGAAATTAAACGAATTTTGACACAGGAAAACAAATTCGATGGGTTGTCGTTTTTCGATATAATTCCCTTCTCTAGCAATAGCCATAGCTTAAACCTTAACGATAAAGCCGGTCTTGAACAGCAATATGTTGGTATTTTCAACGCAATGACTCAAAGCGTTTGCAAGACGATTGCCAAAGCTTGGATCAAGGTGCTTTGCCCCAAGAAACAAAAGCTATTCCCTTACAAATCCAACACTAAGCCTAAATGGTGGCCCCGTGATATTGTCCATGTTGAGCCGGATCATTTGGATAAAGCTAGTAGAATCAGATTGTTGACTAGTCTTTTGCGGAATGAAATAGTCGATTTGTGCCGATTCAAGTCCTCCATTAGCATTTACAAAGACGAATTTGGCGATTTCAGCAGATTGATATATGAATTATTTTATATTGCTTTGTATGAAAGATGGTTCCACAAATATGGGTGCATCAGCAACGAAGAATTATTTTACGACTTTTACGAAATTACAGGGTTACCAAATAGTCACAATTACAAGGCAGTATACATAAAGGTCTCGAATCTCATGAAACTTGATTTCAAGTCACTTTGCTACAATGAAGATGCTTATAAATTGAAAATCACTGGTGGGTTTACAATTGGTCTTGGATTTGGCACCTTGAACGAAGCCCCCGAGTTAGTCGGCAATTATGATGAACATCCACTGGAGGAGTCAATGAAGAAATTGGTGATCACCTTGGAAATCGGCAATGAAGCAGCCAAACGTATTGCATCGAGAGAACACGACGCCTTACCAAAGTATACGCCTCTCAAGAAAAGACTTAGACACAATTCAGTTCCATTGATTGAGAGTAAGCCTATAATTCCCGAAGTATCAACCTCCTCCAAACCTGACTTGATAAAACAGGAATTGCTTTCTCCCATCGATTATGAACCCGTCTTTTACTTTACCCCGAAGTATGTTTATAGTTCACCCAGCTCCCAGCACAACGTTGACGCATTGAACTCCTCCACCATCAGTTCTTTGGATATTACCATGGAGACGATCGACTCGGGAGACTCCTTGATCAAATCTGATTTCGGATTCCACGACAGCTTGATTTACGACTGAAATGCCATGTTTTAGTATTACTATGTATGATTAAATGTTACATTAATCTATCTAAATACATAAAATTACATATATAATTAAAAATACAAAATGATATGCAAGGTCTTTCCTGACAGAAATAAACTAGGGTTTGATATTGTGATAATTGTAATTAAAACTGATACCATTATTGCCAGTGGAAGGAGTGGTGCTATTAATACTAGTATTGTTATTGTTTAAATGCAAGGTTCCATTTGCAGAATTACCGCCATTGGCATTACCATTAGTGTTACCACCATTGATTTGGTTGGAACTTGATCTTCTTTGAGGTCCTCTTACACCCAATGGGTTTTTGGAAAAAGATAAACGGATTCCACCTTTCCCATTGGAGTTTGATGACCTAGGTAAAATTCTACCGTATAATTCAGCTAAAGCTCTTGTTGCATGAGCAACGTCCTCAAATTCCACAAAACACATTGGGCCGTGGTTATTAGAGCCCGGATTCGTAGATGTGGTTTTGGTTCTGAAACTCAAACGTCTAAATCCCTTTTGTGGAGAGAACAAAGCTCTCAACTCTTGTTCAGTTGCATCTGGTGGTAAATTTCCAACATACAATGTGTTACAAGGAGGATTTTGGTCTGCAGGATTAGCTGGAGGTGGAACCTTGGCTAATAATGAAAGGTCAGGAATATCTTTTCTTGCCATATTAGATTGTTGAACAGGGCTGGTCAAATTTTGAGCCATGGTAGCTGGTTGAGAACTGGTTGCACTAGCAGGAGCACTGATCGATGTTCTCGATGATTGACCAGATAAAGATTGCAGCTGTGGGCCCTGGGCTTGTGGCTGCGACGGAGCCTGAGAAGCCGCAGATTGAGGTTGGGTAGCAGATTGAGGTTGTTGTTGCAGCTGAGCATTATTGGCGCTTGGTTGATTAGCGCCAGTGGTAGCAGATGGAGGATTTGAGGCTGCCGAATTTGGATACGACCCCATGGATTGTTGCAAAGGCATGGTTTGAATCGACAAAGGCTGCAAGCCTTGCAAAGGCTGTTGCAACAGATTCAAATTGCCCGTATTTAAATTCGAGTTCAAAAACGAATTGTTGAGTAAATTATTGGAAAATGAAGATTGGAAAAATGCAGAAGAAGTTCTTCTATTTGTGTTTGATGAATTCTTGGATGCTAAAGATGCAGGATTTGATTGGTTCCAATCGAAATTTAAGTTGTTTATTGGAGTCTGGGGCTGGCTGGATGACCAGGCATTTGAATTGGATTGAGTAGGAGGATTTTGAGCTTGTGGGGCTTGACCCAGTGGAGGAGCCAGAACCGGTCCTTGCGGCACCGAATTCAAAGGCGCTTGGTTGGCCTCGCTAAACGGATCGTTAAACAAAAACCTGGATCTGCTGGTACCGTTTCTTAGCGATAAATTGTTAAACTCAAAATTCAAGTTTTCATCGATTTCAACATTGATGGGAGTCTCGTTTTTGAATATCACTTTCTGGTTGAGCAATTTGTAGGTAGTTAAACAGGTGTTGAAGTTGCGGAAGTATGCCACGATCACAGGCACGTTATTTCTATGGATGACCTCGACCTTGATGATATCGTCAATCACGAGCGAGAACATAATGGTAGCTTCTCTGTTGGAGATATCGCTCGGAACGTTGGAGATTTTCAACACGTATTGATGGTTGTCATCAAACGCCGGAGCCGACGTCGTCGACGATTGGTTCAAAGGCCCATTTCCAATGTCAATGTCATCAAGCACATCGGACGAGATGGCAGGTTGGAAATCGCCTAACAGCATGACTAAGTTGGTGTTTTCAGGTGGTAGAAGTCCTGAGGTGATGTCTTGAACAGGAATGTCTGGAATGGGGGGTGGGTGGTACTTAATTAACTTGTAGCTTGAAATACACCGCCAAAAATGAAGATTTGAACGTCAAACTTTTCCAAATTGGAGGCTAGCGGAAACGGAGTCAGCTAGTAATATATGTAATACGGAACGGTCTAACACTTATGCAAGCAAAACAGGAGCAATAAATGTCAAAGAAACTGGCTTGTTTGAAAGTGCTTCAAGTGTGCAAAGGATAAAAGTAATTAAAAAAAAAACAGCGAGGGTGCGCTGGCTAAAAATTCTGGTGATAATTTGGAAAAAGTTACACAAAACGAGCGGATTTTTTTGGCTTGCAAAAAAGGGGGGCACCAAAAGAACCTTAAAGTGGGTGTTTTCTGAAGGGGAAAGCAACCATGCCATCATTTAGGGTCTATGCTAGAGGATTTTGGGTAGAGTTGGGTGGACACGACAGTTGGTGCGGCAGGAAAATGTGTGTATATGCAAAGTTGGAGGTGTGACCACAGGCGGGCGGACGTGTCGGCACCGTAAATAACGGCGTGTCCGCAGCAAAAGTCGCCTCGTGCATGCACCAACTCCTGCAAAATGCATGGTCCAACGGCGTGGATGCACCGAAACTGTCGGTGTGCGTCGACCGCCCCTGCGAGCGAAGCTCCGGACGGTGAAATACGCCTGCTGATCGCCACACGCGTATATTTCAGCACGAACACCCTGAAATGTCTAAACGGCCACTGTTCTGGGATCCTGGTGGTCCAGTGGACTGCCTCAACTAGTCCAGTGTGTTAATGTGGTGCTGTACAGCCGGTCTACAAACGCAGACATCGATGGTGGTTTTCAGCGTCGAGCTATTCCGATTTGTGCTCGAGCACTCCTATCTGGTCCACAACCATTAGACGTCTCAAATACCCAATTTCACCCCCAACAGCCCCAAAAGTCTCCTACAGATGCTCCAGTCCAAACTCTTCACCACTATGTTATCAAAACTGCAAAATTCCCACGCTAACCTCGAATTCTGTCCACGCTTTTTCTCTAGCAAATTTCGTCACTTACAAGCACTCTCGATTTTCCCATCTCGAATTCATTTTTACCGCTTTAACTCACTTGGTAATGTTGCTTACAATTGAATCCAAATCGAAAACCATTAAGCCGGTTTCTACCGACGAGTTCACAGGCAATGTGTTTACCAACGACTTGCTCGACATGCTTGCTAAAGAAAATGGCTTGAGAAGAAATCAAATCAGATTGTCTTTCGAAAAGGATGGCAAAAAGGTGACGCTTGAAGAAAACAAGCTTCTTAGACAGTATGGAATCACCGATGACTTCCAATTGCAGGCGAAGGACTTGGGTAGACAAATTGGCTGGCAAACGGTGTTTATTTTGGAATACTTTGGGCCAATTATCTTCCATTCGTTGTTTTTCTACGGTTATTCGTCTTACTTTGGCACTTACTACATGACCCCAACACAAATCGTGCTTTACGACTTGTCGTTGTTGCATTTCTTAAAGAGAGAATATGAGACGTTGTTTGTACACAGATTCTCCAACGGAACCATGCCATTCCGTAATTTATTCAAGAACTCTTTCCATTATTGGATTTTAAACGGGGTTTTATGTAGTGCGTTTGTATACGTGCCAATTAGCTTGCAAAACTCCAATAATGTGTACAAATACTTGTTCCGTATCAATGATTTATCGTCGGGCTATGTTTCAGGATTTGCCGTCACTATTTGCGTTTTTGAATTGTTCAACTACATCACTCACAAGAACTTGGCTTCCTTGAGAAACGAAGACCCTAAAAGCTACCAAATCCCATACGGGTTTGGGTTTGATCTTGTGGCCTGTCCTAACTATTTGTTTGAAATCTTGACGTTCTTGACCTTCTCCATTATGAGCGGAAACTGGTCGTATTACTTCTTCACTTTGGTTGCAGCAGTGCAAATGTACGTGTGGGCTGTGAAAAAGCACAAGAGATACATCAAAACTTTTGGTGACAAGTACAAGAAGCTCAACAGAAAGGTGTTGATTCCATTTGTGCTTTGAGGGTGTTGCAGTAGGTGGAGATCGGGTTTGTAAGTTGTAAATATGCCTTTGTAAATACATTGTGAATTTCTGAGTGAAGGGGGCTCTAGGGAGGCGAATTGTAAGTATACGGAGGTGTACAGGTGAACTATAGATATGGGTGTATTATAAGTTTACTCAGAGTACTACTTCAAAAGTGTATGAAGTCGTACTTTAGAGAGATACTATAAAACATACTATAAAATGTCAAATAGACGTCCTTTGGAATTGAGATACCCTGTAACTTCGTGGTGAAAGCGCCTTCAGAGCTGCCTTGTAGAACTACCCTCAAGATTCACTACAGAAGAATCATTCAAAGCAGCATTAAGAGTCCCGCATAAGCTATAAACAAACACCTTTACATCTCCAGGATCTCTAAACTCATAGAGTGTTCATTTCTCTAAATAATTCGAGACACAAACGTTATAGACTCGATAAACGACTTTAAAATCCACTCGTCATTCTTCCAACGCTAAAAGTCTTGAACTTCGTAGCCTAAGCTTAGTAGACCCTGAATTACTTCATATCTAATCATCTTTTGAAACCATAGTCACATATATACGGAAACCACCTCTCCAGGTTCTCCTCTTGCTCTCTTTGCTTGCTAACTCTCTTACTCTATAAGCATCTCTCTAGCTCTCTTTTTCTCCTCTTCCTCCTCCTCTCCTCCTCTTTTACTTCTCCTCCAACTTCAAACAAACGCTATTCACACAATGCCTGGCATCTGTGGGCGTCAGGTATCCTTCACCTCTGAAAATATGCCCCAAATGGCCGTCACACTTGCTGCATCTCATCTCTTCTCTGACCATTCCCAAGCTATTGTCCACCTTAGTGGTTATTGAGCCTGGAACCGCATCGTAGAATGCTGGCCACCCACAATGGGCATCAAACTGTGTCGATGCCTTGTACAATGGGTTGCCACATCCAACACATTTGTAGATGCCTGATTTGTCTTGCGGAGTCTTGCAATATTCGCCTGTTCCAGGTCTTTCAGTGCCGTTTTGTCTCAATACTTTGAATTGCTCTGGCAGCAATATGGCCCTCCATTCAGTTTCGGTTTTCATCTTGTAGTATCGAGTGAATAACTGGGGTTTAAGTGGTTTGAGTGACTTCAGGAACATTCGGGCTAGATAGCGTGCGGCGGCAGCGAGAGTGGCGCGGCCGCACAGCACGCAAACAGGGAAAACCTAGGCAGAGCTCCGGTCGAGTCAGAGGCACAATTGCAGCTTAAAACATATAACACTTACTCATTAAACTATACTACATGATAACTCATCTAACATACCCAATTGTCGTAATTGGCAACAGTTCTCTACAACGGGCTGCACCGCCTCTCTAAATGCCTCCTGCAAGCCTTTGCACCTCTGCATTTATTCACTACATTAACGCATAAAGTAATTGAATTTCCCCTTTTGGCCTCTGACTTCGTCGTCTGCCTTCAAATCCCATTCAATCTCCACGTCGATCTCTCTAGGGTTGGTCTTGTTGGGTCTACCGGAAATACGTCCCTCCAAAGTGTCGCCCAATTTGAGGTCCAAGATTTGGTCCATGTAAAACACCGTTTGCTTCCAGTGACTGTATTGGTTCATGGGGCCGGTCTTGAGCACCACTTTTTCGTCCCCTGGGAACTCACAGTCGAACCACACAATAAACGCATGGCACAATTCGTTGGTGATGGGGTTGACCTTGAAATTTCTGGAGAATTCCAACTCTTCTTTTTTGACGGTGTTGATGTCAAACTCGAAGAATTTGTAGGCACTGGTCACCAATGCGTTGTTGTCGACTGTATCAACCAAAGGTTCCACCATAGCAACATTAATAAACGGACTGTAGTCGAATCCGTACACATCTTGCCAATAATTGATCTTTTCGTCTTTATATTCACCGTCTTCAATACCTGCAATGTACATTTGGCATTTGTCGGGCAAAATCAACCCGCCTTCAACCAAATACTTATCTCTGGCATACAAAACGGTATCCAACATACTTTCGTAAAGTAAGAAATAACCCATCCATTCGGAGACGATAATGTCGACGCTTTGAACCGGCAATTCGATGTCCTCCAATTTTCCTTGAATAAGAGTGATTTTGTCTTCAAATCCGTTAAGAGTGATAATTTCTTTGGCCTTCTCGATGATATTGGACATATCAACCGAGTAGACGTGTTTGGCACCGGCCTTGACCGCAAACATGGACAAAATCCCGGTTCCACAGCCTACATCCAAAACAATTTTGTCTTTGAAAAGGTGTCTGTTTTTCAACATTGCCGATCTGTAGGAAAGGGTTCTGTTGGTGTCTTTAAGCATCTCTTCGTGGATACCAAAATGGTCGTATGAGGAGAAGTAATGTTGTTCTGTGAACGGAAGTTTGGATTTATCAGTGGCAGACATGATAGCGATGAGATGAAAAATTCCACTTCGCGTGGTGATGAGATGAGGTCACATTTGCATTTTGATAAAATATATAAATTTGGGCCGTTTGTACCGGAAAGAAGCACGGCTTAGAGAAAAGGCACTTGTGATTTGAATGGTGTCTTTTTCGTGCTTCAATGGCTAGATTCAAGCATTTTACAACGGATGAGAATCCCATCACATAAGCTTGTTGAGTGCATCGATGGTGATGGCCAGAAACTCTACGCTTTGATCTACACAGAAGCTGTGGGTTATGCCATCATCCACATCACCAATCTCGAACGAAATGTTTTTTTGTTCGCCGTACTTTTCCATAATATACGCCCTTGTATCGTCATGAACCCAATGATCTTGGTGTGCAAAATAAATCCACATTTTGGTTCCTTTCAATCCCTTGAAGAACCAGTCGTTAAGTTCGTTATCATCTACGATCTTGTCCATTTCTTCAATCGCCATAGCGACCGCTTGCTTTGCTATCCGCTCACAAGTCACTAATTTGTACAGCGCATTGATGGCGTTGTCTAGGGCCTTCACCGAGTCTTTATCGTCGGAATTTGGTTTGGAAAAGATATAGTTTCTAAATATGGCCTTGATGGTATTTTCTGAAAAGAGCAAATTGAGTAAAAACACCAAAAAAACCGTCAATCTGACCACCGGTAAGTACTTGACCATTTTGACGAGCTTTTGTCCCGAAGAAGAGTCCTTAATGTTGATAACGGTAGGACAAATCAAACCTACAAACTTCACGTTGATACGGGGCCATTCCTGCAACTCTTTTATAACTCTTTGAACGATGTAGCCCCCCATGGAATGGGCCATAAAATGAATGTTCACCACTCCTTCTTTTTTGGCCACGATGTCTTTAATGATGTCCACTTTGTGCTGCACCTGCAAATCCAAGTAGAAGTATATTCCCTGGTATTTTTCAGTCTTTTTGTAGTCGTCAGTAGTTTGATATCCTGCATGACTTACACAATAAATGTCATAGCTAGGATAAGCTTCATGTATTAAGTCTAGATAAGTCATATAATACTCTACCAAACCGGGGTTTCCCGGTATGAATATCATCACGTCGTTGGTCTTGGTGTCCACCACAGGCGCCTTGTGATACACGCTTGTGTAGATGGCATTTTCCCATGTAATTAACGACATAATTAAGACGGCCCAAGCTTATTGTATGCCCCACAAAATACGAGAAATTCGGTGCGAGCTCAATATTAAAGCTTGGACCATGGTTGCTATTGGCTAAGACCGGCAGGTGGCGGTTTATTCGTAGATGAGGCGCAGATATTAAAGCTAAACTCCTGGTCTTTGCTTTGGGAGGGCTCGGCGCAATCCTGGTCATGTAAGGTTCTTTCTATGTAGTGCAATTGGCCGTTTTTGTCGAGTAAAATCACTGTTTGGGTTCTGGTGCCGTAGAAATTACCAATTGACCCGTTCATGTAATCTTTTGTGTAAAGGGTGGGTAATGGGGGTACGAAGATGGTATTTTGGAGCCCCAAAAGTTTATCCTTCATGGGTTTATCCATGAGATTTCGATCGTAGGTATCGTGAGAAAGAACGTTAAAAAGCTCCTCCACCAACCTTTTCTTGTCATACTTCATTGCATTTGCGTCGGATATTACCTCTCGAATAAGCGTTTTGCCCAATTTGACCTTATTCCACGGCTCGTAGTAGAGAGAGTTCAGTAATCCAATAGTATCATGAGCATCATTAAACACCGACTCCTTATCGCCTCTGTTGCTGATGATGTTCATTGGCGCCACTTTCCCGTTCTTGAGCATCAAATTACCATAAAGGAGCAGAAACCCACCCACTCTTCGTAGTGGAACTCTTTCAATCTTGTTGGAACTAATTATGCGTTTCGCAAGAGACTTCTCGAGGTGTTCGTACCACTCGTCGTCATTTTCGTCCGAACAAAGATAATCGATAGGAAGTACCCCTCTAGAGACTTCGCTGATGGTATTTAAGTTGTCATCTTCTCGGTAATTCACGAGAACTGCTATTTTACCCTTGGTGTCTACGCCTATCCAGGTGCCATGCTCGGCTCTGCCCAAATCCATGGGCGAGAGAACGTGTTTTTTGTTGAGAGGTCGAAACCGTGCTGCTTCGGTTGGCCTTATGAAGTACTCATCACGGTTCGAAAGAAGTATGAACGGGAACTGTTCACATTCAGTGGATGAAAGTAGTATGCACATTCGAAATTGTGGGGTCGCACTCGGTCTGGTGATGATATGCGGCATGGACTATAAAAATGCATGTATTTCGTAAATCTCGTAACTAAAGAAATAAGTGGCTCTCTTTTACCTCTGACTCATTGTCGAGTTGAGCATGGGGTGGTGGTTTCATTTGGGGAGCCTTTGCAAAGATCTTCAGAGGCTCTATATTGGTGTCTTTGGCTGCAAAAGACATGAGATGCTTGTTGGTGAGACCCAAATGGTAGTTAAGATGATCATAGATGGGCGTGCTGGCAAAGTTCTCGTCTATACTGGTCTGTCCCAAAACATAGTTGGTATCTGCCTGACTGGGCCCGTGATTGGGGCCGAGAGGTGAACCTATAGGCGGTTGCATGAATTGCAGTTCGTAACCATCATCGATGTCTTCTGAGTAATAATTGAGCTCAAAGCTGGGTAGTTGGTCTGCCCTTTGAACATTTGGCAGTACTGGTTGTAACTCAGTAGGTGGTTTTTGTGGCGACTTTTTCTCTTGGACGAATCTGGGCTCTGATTCGTAAACAGGTGTACCCTTGAAAAACTCCATTCCGCTCAATTCTTCTGCACTGGCACGCAAATTGGGATCCCATATAAGGCAACGTTTGACAATTTCACTCAATCCCTTATACACATCAAAGGGAAGAATCTGGCTTATTTTCATACCCGTTACATAGGGAAAGAATATACCCAACCGTAGGCTTAATATTTTGGCTTCCGCCCAGAATCCTCCCATAGGAATTGAATAATGGCTGTGATTAAAGTTGATCGCATTAGGAAGAATGGGCGATCCTAGAACCCTATGGATCTTTCCCAATTGATCGATCTCGTTGGTACCAGGAAACAAAGGACAAAAGTTGACCAATTCAACAGCAACATTGGCAAATGACCATATGTCTACCGGTTTTGAAAAGTACGACTTTTTCAACAAAATTTCGGGGGCCCTATACCATCTAGTGGCTATATATGGCGTGTACGGATCCGAAGTATTGACGTGTCGACTTAAGCCATAATCTGAGACCTTAACTATATAGTTATCCTCCTTTCTATTATCTGGTATCTTGGTGTTATCGCTATAGTATTGGAATGTGGGCATGATAAGAATATTCTCCGGTTTGATATCTCTATGGAAAAATCCATTCCGGTGAATGTGCTTTATGCCAGCCAAAACCTGCCCAAGAATGCTTTTCAAGGTTTTGTCGCTGAATCTTATACCCTTGCGTGATTTCATAAGCTGGTAGAGGGTTTGGTTCATCAGCTCCATGACTATATTCAAATTAGAGCTTTCAGGCTCAAGAAACACATCGTAAACATGCACTAAGCTGGGATGCGCAGGCATCGACATAATAAACCTCAATTCTTTGTGTTTCCAAAGATGGTGCTTGTTAAAGGTTTTACTGTCGATGATTTTCACCGCCATTAAAGTGCTTTTCTTCTGAAGGATTTCGTTGTCGTCATCGAAAAGAGACCCCGAATCCCCTAAAGACATTTGTTTCGTTTTTGTGGGCTTTTTCAAAACCTTTACTAAAATCACAGTGCCAAAACTACCACTTCCAAGCACAAATATCTTTTTGTAGTTCTCATTCAATGGTTTGTAGGGGATTGTATCCATAATGAGGACTAATTCAAAGGTTCGAAAGGTACAAAATCGATGATGTAATTGTAATCTTCGCTTATAATGACCTGAAATATAACAACAACAATGGAGGACGTTCAGGACTGTGCTGAAAGAATTTAAACAATTTCAGTTATGTGTAATTGACTTTTTGCAGCTATCGCAGTATTTAAAATTAAGATCACGTGCAATATACACGTGACTTTAATAGCTAGCTCCAGCATACGATGGTGACCAAGCGGTTTCAGGTTCATTCCTCCTCCAGGGACATTTCTATTAGAAAGCTCATATCCACCTCCAACTTGGTACCGGTTCTGACGAGAATTTGGGGGTCCACAGTGTAACTATTGATGATTTTGGGGCTCACCAACACATCGGGGTCCGAAAACATATATTGATCCCTTTGTTCTTTAGTAATATTGTGTAGAAGTTTACAGGTATTCTCTTTATCACAAATTCCATCTTCTTCGAAATTAGGGCACTCGTATAAATGGAGAAACGGACATTTTACGCCTCGGAAGCAATAGCCACCCAATGCAAAAAGACGACACACCCACCGGTGCACATCCTCCTTATCGGAGATGTCTCTGTGAACAAACCTACATGCAGAATTACCACAACTGGATACATAATGGTATACACACTCGGCGGTGTTGAATTGTGTGGCAGTATGCGATAGAAGACAATTTCTATTAGCACAACTATTTTTGATATAATCCCTGCATAATGTCACTTCTTCTCTTCTATGCGGATAGGGACAATCTGTGCCCTTCATACAAAACCCGGTTTTTGCGTAGTATCGGCATGTCTCGATTCTAGCAAACGTTTTATTTTTTCTAGACTTAAGAGTGCCCGAAGGCTGAATATCGTACTTCCGCTTGTTCCAGACCACTTCAGGGCGTTTCAGAGCCGTCAAAGACTGCAATTGAGTGTTTTCGCCGTCCAAAGGTACTAATATAGCACCGTTATTCACCACTGCATAGCGTTTACCCATAATTTTTATCCGATCACAGTAGTCGTATCGAGAACGGTTTTTACTCATTTTAAGTGATTCTAGAGTCGCTTTCCGTAGTTCAGAAAGTTGTGCTTTATTTTGCTCAAAAATTTGCTGCTGTTGGGATTTTACCGCCTTGTATAAATCGGCTTTTATTAACTGGCGGCTATTTCTGTTCTTTTCAGCCACATAAACCGTCCCATCCTGTCCCGTTACATACGTGCAGTTTTCTGGTAGTTTATGCTCTTCGTTTGCAGTGTTAGACTCCTCCATCGGGCCTGCTTGCTCCATCAAATCATCGATGGATCTGCCATCTTCAGTTTTGATATTTTTATCAATGTGATTTTGCACCAACCGTCTCTTTCGTAGTGCGTCAATGGCTCTCTCAGGCACAGAAGTCACACCACCAAAAATACTTCTGCCTTTGACACGCCCCTTATTACCCAGTTTGGGCTCTAGAGGCTTCATTTAGGATAAAAGAACCTATGAAATAAAATATCAAATATTCGCACCTTTTGATGATGATATCTACCAAAGAAAAGTTGGATTTGGCGTCTGATTTGGCCCAAATTCTCCCGCTCGACCCCGAACTGTGCAACCAAATGGTAGAATATGGCACTACGCTAAAAAGTGACCACGAAATTGAAATACATTTTGGTAATATGCTTGGTGAGAGCGAGGCAACCACCAGTTTTATAAAGAAGTTTATAGAAATAACCTTTAAAGCTAAGGCACCGGCAAAAAAATCCAAGAAAACTACTCAAAAAGAGATTTATATACCTCAAACAACAAAACCTGCCTCTGGAGGAACGAAGGCATGGACAAAACCTGCTCCTGCTAATGAAGGAAAGCCTGCGATGACTCAACCGTCTGCTCCTAAGCCAAAATCGGTGGTGACCTCAGAGCTTATAAAGTCCACAGAAGAGAAGAAGGATTCGAAAAGAGCTCGTAGAAGAAACCTAGATAACATAAAGGATCTCGAGAATCTCGTGAACTCCTTGGAACTGACAAAGGATGTGGATTCTACCACTGTATGTTACTGTAATGGCACCAGACACCCTTTGTTTGAAATCACCCCCAATTGTTTGAATTGTGGAAAAATCATATGCAGTAAAGAAGGGCTTCAGCCGTGTTCATTTTGTGGTAATGAGCTTCTTTCTGCAAAAGAACGTAAGGAAATACTGGCCATTCTTCTTCAAGAAAAGAACCTGCTTGAAGGCAAGCTGAAATCAGGCTCGAACACACCCGAAAGACCATCGACGCCCAAGCATAAACAAAAAAGAATCACTGTGTCCACAAACATGGGCACGAGTTTCTGGAAAGAACAAGAAAGGGTATTTAAGCAGATAGAAGAGGCCGGCAAAATTGCTCAGGAGCAAAAACAGGCCGAATTAGAATTAAGGAGACAGCAAGAAGAACAGAAAAAACAATTAAAGTATTACGAGAGTGTACATGGTGTAGACAAGGATTTAGTAGCGGCACAAGAGCGCTTGAATAGACTTTTGGAGTATCAAGACAATGGAGAGGAAAGAACAAAGATAATCGACAATGCTGCCGACTACGAGATTCATAACGTTAGCAGTGGAAATATGTGGTTATCTGCTACCGAAAGAGCCTTAAGATTAAAGAAACAGCAGAAGCAATTACGTAAATTTGAAGAAAGTGAACAGAAACGACTCGGTAGAGGTAAAAAGACGGTAGAAATGGTGATAAAGAACGGGAAAGTGACTATGGTTGAACTGTATAACCCCAGGGACGAGGAAGAGCAGAATGACTCGGATATACAGGACTTAGAGCAGAAAATCAAGGACAGTAAAAAGGAGTCAGAGCTTGAAATGGCTAAAAATATATGGGATTACGAAAATGATACCAATAAATGGGAGAAGCCTGTGTATGTTCCACAGCATTCAAAGAAGTCGGAAATGGAGATCAAAGATAAAAGGGTCCAGTTTGATACCAATTTGGATGAAACTGAGTTGGTCTTACAACTGTACTAGAATAACGTATTCATGCAATTTGTATCTATAATACATAAACCTCTTGTAATTCTTCCTTGACATGATGTCAAAGTTATCTACGTCTCTTGAAAAACTTTCTTCCCTTGTTATGATGATTGATTTTGAGCCTCTTATAATTATGTGTAATTGGTGCCACCTTTTTACCCAGAGTATTCTTTGCCACTTTTGCTTCAGGAATAATTTCAGAATCATCAAATTCAACAGGCTCTTCTGCTATCATGTTTTCTAGCTTACGTTTTTCTCTTTCGTCTATCTTGTCAATGAGTTCATGCAAATCCTTCTTCTGTAGGTCATTTTGCTCATATTGAACCATATTAGGCTTCATTTTCCATCTCCTTGTGGTTCTCTTTTGAGTCATACTCTTCTTTTTTCGAGAAGGCAGCGGTGGTTCTGGTATACCGATTTCATCATCGCCATCATCAACGGGCTCAACTCCTAACTTGTGTGCCTCTTCTTCATCTATAGTGATACTTTGATGGTCCTGAAACACATCTAGAAGACTTCGTGATCTCAGAAGCATGAATCTTTGGGATTTAAGAGGTGAAGGTGAAATTTGAAAGTCCGTTTGTAACTTCGAGTTTGGGGTTTTTGTGGGGGACATTTGAAACAGCCCATGCACAGGTCGTATCACCGATTTAGTAGGTGTGCTTATGAATGTTTTGGTCTTACTGGGAGTCAAAAAGAGACCATTCTGTGGGGGACTGGTTTTCGTTGATTTTGAAGGTGTTTCTGGATCTTCAGAGTCCAGAAAGTCACCAGAAACCACGGGTGAGCTATTTTGATTGAAAGGTGAAAGGTTATGGCTCATATATTGCGGCGTCTGAGGTACCCTTGGTGCCTTCAGTGGGCTGGACCTGTTCATCAATTGTTGCATTTTTTGCATGAATCCGGGCTTGCTTTGTGTGGATTTCACAGGAGTAGATATAATCTTGGGTTTTGTAGGAGTTTTGAACCCATCCTGATCTAGGGGCTTCAGTTTCGTCTTTAAAGGTGAAGATTCTGGCGGAGTCATTTTCATGTCGAAAATGCTTAGAATCCGTCCTCCTGCCTGAGGAGTCGGCCCCAACTCTGCCGTTGTTTGAAGAGAGGTCGCTTCTTCCTCAATGACTTCTTCATCTTCTGATAATCCTTTTATACTATCCACAATCGGTGCAGACTCAATTACCTTTTGTTTCAATATCTTGTAGGTTTTGTATAATTTCAGGATTTTTTCGCTCTTTTTAACGTCATTTTTACTGGGTGGCTTCCCGTATTTTTCTCTGAAGGTGTACTCCCATATTTTGATCTCCTTTTTTATTCGGTCAAGGTCTGCAGATGCACTCATACCTATCTAAGTAACGCGTTATAGAAAAGATCAAATTACCGCGAAGAGATGTTAATAGCGGTGTAAGCCGCGTTCCAATTTTGGCACCACAAATCACCGATTATATTTCGCTATCTACAAATTGTTTGACCCGATTATATACAGTTGTTGAAGGCTCTGACAAACTCAAAATACGTGTTAAGGCTATTTTTAAAGCCGTGAGCTCGTTTTCGTTCACTTCATCTCTTTTTTCTTTGAAGATCTCTATGAAGCAACCTGGAGGTTTTATGGCATGGCTAACGTACGTGGAAAGAAATTCCGTGTTGGCATCCTTGTTTGATCTTAAAGACAAATATACAATGAGTCTGATCCAAGAATTAATGGGGTTTTCTGTGGAGAGCAAATTCATCTCTATGTCCCAATGATTCCAGAATAAACTCCAATCATTGCAATTACCATATTGGTACAATTGAAGTTCCTTAAACGACCTTGAAACCGAAGCATTCGGTTGCTGGTTGAGATAGAAGTTCAAAAGATCCAAAATGTTCCTTGCGTTGTTTTTGGCAGCAATAGAAACACCAAAATCCGTGTTGGAATAGTCCTGGTTATTGTATATGACGTTTTCCACCACTGAAGGAGAAATCTGAGGCTCCTGCGTCGAGGAAAACGACAACTTCCACAATAAAGGTGCCAATTGAGGGTTTGTATGCAAATCTATAGCGCTTGCGGAGAATATGTAGATATTCATGACAAATTTAGCAAACAAATCGTATGCTTCATCTGACGAAGACTTGAACTCTTGATTGTTCAATTGGGGAGAGTCAACAAGTAGTTTCAAATAAAATGTCATGTCTTCTACTTTCTCAGCAGTAAAGTCTTCTTCAATCAAGGCCATGTCTGCATATTTATCATAAATTGAGTCTGTCACCTGCCCCAAAGACACAACTTCAGGTTTGACAATGTGCATTGCCGCCAAAAGCTTTGTTCTTGCGTTGTAGAACTCTATCGAACTTGTGCTTAATTTGTTGATTTCGTCCATATAATCCGAAATAATGTCGGAGTTGAGGCCCTGAAGATCTTCCTCGAGAAATGACTGATAAACCGAGTCGGATGTGGTTGATGTCACAGAAAAGGCTCTTGTGGTTGTTTGAATATACCCAGATTGTCTCGCAGTATGCAAATACCTTCTAGTTTCAAAGAAATTAGGTACTTCTTTGCTATATGGAGCCCCATTGGAGACTTCTTTGGAAACTGAGGCCTCATCGGAGATTTCTTCTGCATAGAGATCCTCCAACTTCAAGTCATCTCTTCTCTCTTTGGTAAGCATATGCACACAGATGCCATCGACATTGGTTTCACACATCACCCACGAATTGGCGCTTCTCCCGTAGTCATTATCGGTGGCCAAAGGATTTTTATTGGCTCTTCTGAGCATTCTTCTTCTGGCCAAAGCAGAAGGAGTGGTGGAAACAAGTCCATCCAACTTGGCTTGTGTCTGGTGTGTGTGTTTGATGTAATGTCTGAATTCCTGGCCTGCCTTGTGGATGTGCCTTTCTGATTTGCCAGTACATAAAATGACATAATCAAGAGCCTGATTTTGGGCACTTTGTGGATGTGTTGGATCCAATCTTTTCAAATCAAACACTTCGATTTGGTCAAGACCGTACTCGGATGATAATATATTAAGGATTTCTTCCAAGGATTGGGGGGAATCAGAAGGAATCGGTGGGATTACAGGTCTTTGTTCCTCTTCAAATTTAGGCTCTTCTCTCAAGTACCACGGCACCGTATCGTTCCGGAGAAGTACCAGCTGCTTCATAGGCAGCATCAGTGTGCTGCTCATATACTTTATTTGCAGCACAAGGGCGTTTTTGTGTATGTTTTTGCATACAGTCTTACCAACACATCTTATCATGGTATAAAGCGAGCACACACTCATCGCGAAATTTAATTTTTTTATAGAGATGGCCAAATTAGTACATAATATCCAGAAAAAGCAGCATAGAGAGCGTTCTCAGACGCTGGATAGGGCCAAGTTTGGACTTCTTGAGAAGAAGAAAGATTACAAGCTAAGAGCTGCAGATTACCACAAAAAACAAGCCGCTCTCAAGGCACTTCGTATGAAGGCATCGGCACACAACCCAGATGAATACTACCATGCGATGACCAGGGCCCGAACTGACGACAGAGGAGCTTTAATTACCGATAGGGGGAATGAACTGTTAAGTGTGGACCAAGTCAAATTGTTGAAATCACAAGATTCGAACTATATAAGGACAATGAGGCTCAATGAAATACTGAAGATCTCCAAAGTGAAGGATGCATTGGCATTTAAAGCCAAAGGTAAACACACAGTTTTTGTGGACAGTAAGCAAGAACAAATAGATTTCAATCCTGCAGAATTTTTCAACACAGACGAAGATTTATTGAAACGTAGAGAGAACAGATTGAGAGTGGATCAACTCGAATCCAGCAAGAGGATAGTAAATTCCACATTGGACGAGGCCGATAAGGAGGAATTAGCCAACAGAAAGGCCAGGGAGTATGTGTTGCTCAAAAAGCGTATGGAAAGAGAAGCCCAATTGAGAGAAGTGGAAGCACGTATGGACCAACAACGAGAATTGATGAAAAAGGGCGACAAAAAGAAGATAGTTGCGGCAGACGGAAAGGTGCATTTCAAGTGGAAAACACAAAGAAAAAGGTGATGTCACAGCAGCACAAGCTACATAAAAAATGAGCTGTTCTAGAGCATACAATTTATCGAAGAAACATCAACTGGCTATATCAAAGCACCAAGCATTTCCCGCATTACACTACGCCGTATTTTATATTCATAACTCGTCTAAGTTTTTATTTACATAGTCAACAAACATAGGAATGATTCTGTCGGTCTCTACGCTTCTCATTCTGTTCAACCCAATGTACGTTCTTCGAATACGCTGAAGTTGTGCTATCGACACGGTGGTGGCGGGCATGTCGATGTAAAGTTGTCTTTCCAGATCAACCACCACTCTCCCACCTACAGAATTGAGTTGTTGATGCTGAAGAATCTTCTGGTTCACCAATTGGGTATTTCTTTCCAATTCTTGTATGAAGTTGTTCCCCGAAACAGGCTTACCCAAAGTGGCAGCGTTTGGTGGTGGTGGTCTTTTAAGCACAAGAGCATCCCAAATTTCATCTATGGGGAGCTTTTCAGCGTCGTCTCCAGAAACTAACGTGAATAATGGACTGTCCCATCTGTTGCTTTCATTGGGCTCCTCGTACCTCATACATAATTGTTCTATAAGATCCTCGTCCCATTTGTGCAGACTATCTTCAATTGCAGCATTACGTGTTTTAATGTCTTCTTGGGGTGCAATTACATGAACTACACAATGTGGTGTAAGAACACCTTTTGCTTCACAAAAGAGCTGATATCTGAACCCTTTTATATATGCCAACGAATCGAGAATTACAAAGGTGGTTCTGCTAATATCCCTGCGTACTGCAGAGATCTGGTTGCCTCTCCCGTGCTTCTCAGTGGCCGATTCCCTGTATTTGTCTCTTGAGAATCCAAGAGTATCGTCCGAATGGTAAACTATGTTGTAATTGTGGCCTGGAGCGCCAGTTTTTTTGGCTTCATCGATTTTTCTAGACAATGCTGCCTCGAGCTGTTTGGCCCAGGTGGTTTTTCCCGAACAGGGGAACCCCGTAAATGTAATCAAAGGCATCGTCTATAAAATTTTCGAGATGATCGCGATGCTCATCGGATGTCTTTCGTACCCAGACGTTTATTTCCAAGCTACAATATCCCGCTAGCAAACTTCAAAGGGCACCACCAAAAGGCACTTACGAGGTTTGGGCACTTGGCACCACAGATCGATTTGGTATTGGAGGTCCGTGATAGTCGGGCACCCATAGCAACAACGAATGTTCTTTTTGATCGAGTATTGGCTCGAAAACCAAAGTTAATTCTCTACAGTAAAAAGGACTTGTCGGTATTGAACCGAGGCCTTTTGGATAAATGGCATCCCCACGAAAACGAACGTTACATGGTGATCGATGCACGGAACAAGAATGACGTGAAAAAGATCATTGATACTCTTAAAAAGGAATATTTCAAAATGGACCCACCGCCGCCATTGGGGTTGCGTATGATGATAGTGGGGATGCCCAATGTTGGCAAATCTACGCTAGTGAACACCTTGAGAGAGGTGGGATATAAATCGTTGAACGAAGATGCAATTTCTACCAAACGTAGGAAGGTGGCTAGAACCGGAGGCCAGCCTGGAGTGACCAGAGCAACCAGTGAAGTCATACGAGTTTGTGATTATCCTGACATTTTAGTGCATGATACACCTGGGGTGTTCTTGCCCACGGTGAAGAACTCACAGACGATGTTGGCATTAGCTCTTGTTGGATGTGTGCACACTTCATTTGTGGATCCGGTTGTTCAAGCAGATTATCTTTTGTACTTGTTGAATCTCCAGGACGTCACTGGACTGAAATATAGCGAGTATATGGACCACCCCACCAATTCTGTGTACGAATTATTGTTCAATATAGCCAAAACTAGGAACAAGCTCGAGAGTGATGGGACGTACGATGAATTGGGAATGGCCAACCATTGGCTCAATATGTGGAGACAAGGTAAATCCACTCAGTTCAGAGGCTTATTTGAAGAAGAGCCTATTCTCGAGATAAACAAGAAACAATTGCATAAGATTTTACAGGAGGAGCACGAAAGAGTGACGGAAATGAATGTACATAAGAAACTCGTGGACAGCTTAGGAGAAGACGGGACTGGGTTGTCAAATAAGAGAAAAAGAACCGCTAAAGATAGGGAATACGATATGAAGAACCGATTATTCAAATTATGAACTAATGACCTTATGGGCCTTGTATATAGTAAATCAACGAGTTTGAGATTAATCCAATAATGCCAACAAATCCTCTTCGTCTTCCTGACCCTCATTGAAACCATAATTGCCTTCAAGCTTGACGGCATTTGAACGGTCTTCTTTTCGTTTCTTTCGTAATTCTTCGTGTCTGATGACCTTACTTGTTTGTGCTAATTTCTTAGCCACTTTGCAAGACGCCGAATTAGCACGCAAAAGTGTATCAGATGACGCCAAAACGTTTTGGAGATTGAACAAGTTGGTTCCCTTCTTGGCCATGTATTTTTGCACAAATTCGGAGTCATTCAAATACGCATGGAAATCGTGATCAAGGGATGTTCGTATGATACGATCCAAATTTCGTTTGAATTTGTGAATTGCAGGAGAATGTGACAAAATCCTATCGTCAACGGTTTCAGATTTAACCTTCAACTTCTCCTCTATTGTTTGATTGTCAGTTAAAGCGATTTTTTCATTCAGTATTTGGAACTTGGAGTCGGGGGCCTCTTGTGATACCTGAACCTGTGCATCCAAATCCTTAGCAGAAACAAATTGGTCCATGAAACCTTGCATTTGCTTATCCTCATCTTCAAGTACATCCTCGTCAAGAAGTAATTTAGGAAAGTTCCCTACTCTTTCGTCTTCTTTGTAGGGCAAACGCACCATTTGAAAACTATGGATTGTTTCTTCTGACTGGTTTTTGGTGACAAATGGAATTAAAGCACAAACCAGAATATCGGCGTCATCTTTGGGTACATACCTTACGATCGCCACTTTCTCTGTCTCTATCAAGGCTCGGCAAAACGCAGTGTATGCTGATATGCTTCTATTTCCCGTAAACGCAGCAGGAACCACATAATTGGCCTCATCAGTGAAATACGCTACTGGTAAGTTTTCGAGGGAAATAAAGCTTAAAACCACAAGTGAAGCCTTACACTTAAGCTTAGCGGCCAGCGCCAAGTTGTCCACAGTTATGATGTCAAGATTAGAGTATTTAAATCCGTCAGCCCAGTTTCCTCTCTCAATATACTTTTTGGTTTTCTCTTCTTCTTCCATAACCTCGTCAGAATCCTGATAAACGAAGTATTTCGTATCAGTCGATACTTTGCTAAGTTTGTTGTCTGCTGATATGGTGTATTGATGCGTATTGGGTAACTTTTCGGGCCTTGCAGCAGGATAGACTTCAACTTCAAATTGTAATGATAACTCTGAACTGTCAAATGCTTCATTTTGTTCTTCTTCAAGCACTTTATAATCACAAAACATACGAAGAGCGCCCTTGTATGACTTGATCGGTTTAGTTCTTTTCAAAAGTGGTTCTTTTTCTAAAAGTTCTGACACCTTGCTAGACGAGACCAAAGTACCCGTTTGATTTTGCTTCATATACTGGCTCCAATGGCTAGCGGTCAAATCTTTGAAACCTACACCTATAACAAGTAACTTACAATTTAAAAGGCCAATATTGTCTACGGTGGTCTTTGCCGCTTCTGACGACGCAGAGTCAATACCAATATCCTTATTAGTGATCACAACAAGGTTCCTTTTGAACTTATACTTTACATCCTTCTTCATTAGCTCCAACCCCACATTAATTGCTTCAAACACGTCACCTGTATCTTCCTTGGTGCCCGGCACCAATTGCTTGCTCAATTTCTTCAAATTGTCGTATGAAGGTACTATTTTGTCTGCAAAAACGTCAATTCCTTCTTTCACAGCGTCATTGTCCAGCAGAGAATAGGAAGATGAATTATAGACTACTACAGAAATATAATCGGTTTTGCGCCCTTTAATGATTTTCGAAATCGAATTTTCGTAGAAATGTTCAAGTCCTACCCGTATATCCGTGTGGTTATTACGCTTTTGCAGCATCTGCAGCGACAAGTCCACCACATACGTGGTAATTTCTTTGGACATGATCAAAAGATGAGACGCGAAGTGCGCTTCAAAAAATTAGAAAAGAACCGGAATTTTTACTGAGGTATTCCAGAAAGAATTTTTGGACATAATTTTCGGACCCAATTCAAATTGATGCACAAGCATTGTATTGCGGATTACAAAAACAAAGCCCAAAAGCTGAAGAGGTCAAAAATTTCTGGAAAAAGAGATATTTGCAGCCGCCGCAAAAATATTAACCTAGAAGAAACACAAATGAAATAGCTAGTGCAAACCCTTTTGCTATAAAGCCTCGTGCGGTGGGTCAAACCAAGCAACAGGAAAATAGTTGGGCCCCATTTTACGCCATTCCTTGACAAAACACAGATTCATTTTCAAGGCATTTTTTTTTGTGCGGTTACCCCAACGCATGCACCTTGTGCGTGCGAATCGCTGCAGCCGCTAACGTTGATGCACGGTCTGCAGATGGCGAAATATACGACGGGAATATACGATGTTGGAATTGTGGTGATTTGGTTGCAATAGCAATGGTTTCCGATGACAACTTCATACGCCACACTGTTGACGTAAGCCCCACGATCTTGCCTTAACAAAGACTTGCATAACGCCATTGTTTCATTTAAATGAAGGAAACAATGAAAAGCTGTGCATATCGAGCGTTGAAACCTCACGGAAATAATTACATAGATAAATTGCATTCTCAGAGCCAATAAGGGCACCAAAAAAGATCAAACCACCACATCGTTGGACTCTCGCAACCTCCGTTCACTATTGACCCCACCAACCTCATCACTTTCGCTACTCTGGCGTATAGTCCTGTTTGCATTAGATATCTAAAACGATGCACGCACGACCGCCGCGCAGGTTGATAAAAAAAACCGTTAAAAACAATTTTACGATTTTTTCAACACCTTCATTTATGAGTCTACCATATAATTTATATGGTGCACCATATTACCAGTACCAAGGTCAATCCATTGGCCAACCCCAAGGAGCACCACATTCGTATCCGCCGCCTCCCAACACCGCCATCGGCCAGATCTCACAACAATCCCAACAAATGCCTCTGATGGTCCCGCAATTGCAGATGCCGCTGTTGCAGCCCCAGGCGTACCTGTCGTCACATGGACTGAACGCAGGTCTGAATAATGAGACCGAGAGTCGTGTTAACGCATTGCCGTCTTTACCCGCCATCGAGGCCGACCAATTGAGCCATGAACAGGCTCCTCGCGTGCTTTATGGCGGCCTTCCTCACGTACCCCATTACACCACCATATTCCCGTTGCAAAATATGCAACATGCGTCCACAATGGCCCAGCAGGTACCGGGGAATACGTCGGGTTCATCCGCCGCTCAATCGATATCAGGGAGCCTGAATATGGGCTCTTCCCTGTCGCTACCACAGCTTCAACGGCTTCAAAGCTATCCTCAGATGGATACACACCACAACACCAATTACGCCAACATTAACAATAGTCGTAGAACCAATAATAGCAGCAGCTCGCTCGGGGAATCCACGTCGGGCTCGGTTTCTGCAGGGGGACCTTCTAATCTAGCAACGACTGTTTCAGCACCTAATTTGGGAGCATACCAGTTGTATTATACGCAATATATGGGACAGGTGCCATCCCGAGGAATGGACGAGGTCACCGGGCTCCCCATATATAACAGTGGAATCAGCATTGAGTCCAATTTGACGAGAATTAATGCCGAGGCCAATTTGATGAGAGAAATACGGGCCACACAGACAAACGAATATTACAAGCCCACCAGACCCAAGAAGAACTCCAAGCCTCGGATCCACAAGTTAAATAAGGCCACCTCTATAAAACGTGCAGTGGTGGTGAAGGAAAAGTATAACCCTTTCAACGAAACTTCCACGGAAGAATTGTTGGAGCACTTCCAAAAGGAACTCAAGATAGACTTTTCTGTCCGAACCCCATCATACCAAACCGAAACGGAAATCGAGTCGAGATTATTCGACTTGTTCACCCACCAGGTGTCGAAATGTATGGACATCTTCATGCCTGCGGATTTTTACACCGAAGTGGTGCCCCAAATGGCCATTTTGGACGATACAGGAATGGTGTTGAACTCTGTGTACAGTTTGAGTGCGTTAATGTTGGAAAGAATGGGGCCCGAATCTGTGGACCATTCCTTGCCGATGAAATACTATCATCAAACCATCAGGTCCATACGGCATTACCTTAGTGAGTCCTCGTCGTCTCTTCAAAGCGATGGAGTCACTGCCAGATGCCTCTTGAGCACCATCATGTTGGGAGTGTACGAGATGTTCTTTTTGGCAACAGACAACACCTACGTGAAGGGAGCGGTGGGATTGCTTACGTCCATCATCAGTCTGCGGTCGGGAGAAGCTAGTGCCTTGGGTGAATCGCCTTTTTTGCAGATGTGTTTTTGGACTTCTTTTATATGTGATTTGATTTTATCATTGAAATTCCAACTACCATCGATGTTTTCCGTTAGGGATTACTGGAGACAAATCGACCCCCACTTTATAGAGGGATTTGATTCCAAAACCTGGCCCATGGCCGAAGAGGGCACCAAGTTTAACAATTTCGTCAGCAGAAGCGAAAGCGTCTGGTGGTTGCACAAGGCATTGTTGGCTTTCAGCGAAATCAGCGAGTTCCACCATGAAGTGGTTGTTTTAACCCAGGAGGAATACAACAACAATGCGTCGTATCTCAGATGGCAACAATTGAACGAAATGTTGATTGATTTCGAAGCATTCATGCCCAAAGGCCTCCAACCTGTAATTTACACTCCTGTATCAAAAAACTCGCAGTATCCCACCATTTATTACAAAGACGAATCGGCTGCATTGATCAATTTGCATTTCAAATTGGCCCAAATCTCCTTGTACCAAGCATTGTTTCAAAAAACCGATTTGAAATCGGAGGAAGTGCAAAAAGTCTTGAACGGCATCCCCAAAAACCACGCCAAATTAATCGCCAAAGACGTTATTGGTATTTTGAAGACGTACGACTTGAACTTGGAGTTATGGCCCATTAATATTCACACAATCAGGTGTGTTGCACCATATTTGCACGACGACGACGAAGAATTCAAAGAGTTGGAGAATTTGATGGAAAGAGTCATTGACACGTGTCATTTCATCTTCCAGAGTAAGGTCATCATCGGATAAATTGTAGATATTTGTATTATATAGAAGTAACACGAATTATATCATATTTAGGGTCCAGCCTGTCTCATCGCAGTGGATAAAAATAGCTTTACGAGGCTTTTTCGGTCACCTCATAATTGCACACCATTTTTTTCATTCTAGATGAGTACCAAGGGGGATCCGCCAGCCAATGCTGCTTACGAGTGGTGTGTAGATGGAATTGACATACCCAAGCTTCGTATATTGTGCAGAACTCCCGTTTATTGCCGTTCCGTAGATGCTTTCGAGCTCGATTATATTTTTGACATCTTGTTCACACATACGTTGACACACGATGAGACCATCAGTGTGATAGCCACTTTGTCGAATATTGCGTTGTTGAACCGCCCCTTACATATGGACCACTTTATACCGGTATATTCCAAGCAATTGTTTATTTATGTGGACAAACTCATGCACAAATTCGAAGATTTCGAAGCCACTCAATTTGAGCAACTAGTTCCAGTGTACAGAATATTATTTTTGACCCTCTATGGTGCCTTGGAGGGAATAGAGGACGACATTATCATAGATGTGTTCAATCTTCTTTTGAAGGGATTCAACAATGTCATGGCGATGATTGACGATGAATTCACAAATGCCTCCTTCAAATTGGTTTTGATTGAGATTTTAAAGTGTTTGTATACTTTACATCACCAGTATCATATTGGGGGCGACTTGATGAAGGACGAGGACTTCTCAGATAAGTGCATTGCCATTATAAACGAGACCCATAGAGCTTTCAAGAAGAAAACCGATCCCAATGATCTTCAACTCGTCAAGAACACATTCAACTTTCTTTTGATCTTGTTCACCGAAAGAGAAGAAAACGGACAACAGGAATTGTTCATGGGACCTATAAAATTATATAGAGAGTTCTTCGATCATTCTGGCGAACAATTAGAGGAGGAACTTCAAGGGCTTCGTGAATTGGCTCAAAAAGAGCAATCTGATCTATTGACTTTGGTTTTGAACTCATTGCTTGTTGTTAACCATATGATCAAACTGTTGGAACTTGGGCTTGCATCAGAGAACACAAAAGTATCGCAGTTGCTACATCACATCCGTGGTATCGTTCTTCCATCCAAATCGTCATCGTCATTTTATAACAAGATCATGGTTATTTTAGCCAGCAATGACTTCCCGAATTCTGTTGGGGAAATGGCGTTGCCACATTTGAACCAATCGAACACTGCTAAAACTTTTCTTCTTGAAATTTTATATCATTTGACATACGAGACCGATAATGTAGAGAGGCAACGCAAGTTTCTTCAATTGACGGGCTATTCCATTGCAAGTGTGTTCATACATAGAGAAAGTATCTCCATCGATAGCTCTATTGATATCAATGAGTATATTGAGCCAACATCGGAGTATCTCGATAAAGAGGAGTTCCTTAATGTGAAACACCAAATGAAAATCCCGACCCGTGAACACACACCTGTTCCTGAATTGACAGAGGAGGAGAAGGAACAAGAGGCAGAAAAGCTATTTGAGATATTTGAAAGAATGGAAAGATTGGGAACTTTTGAAGGTTTTGAAAACCCTGTAAAAAAATGGCAACAAGAAGGCAAGTTTGAAAACTTGGACTAAATTAAATCTGGTATTTAATCACAATGTATATTTTTTTGCTATTTCTCTAATTTGTCCTCTAATTGAAGAACAAGTGCAGTTCTGCTTGGAATATACACATATAAGCTGTTTGAACGATCGTTCCACGCCTCATTCGAGGTGAAAAATCTTAATGGACCATTGGGGCTGGTGATACGACCATGGCCACCAAGCTCCTCTTCATCACTGTTCAAAACAATCTGGTAGCATCCAGCAGTCTCGACACCTACTCGGTAATCGGGATAAGAGTTGGTTGGGTGGAAATTGAATACGAATAACAAGCCATTACGCTCAAAAACCAATACCTTGTCACCTTCATGCTTCAATGAAACATACGCTTGAGGAGCCTGCAAGATTTGATAGTCATTATCCAACTTTTGCATATGGCAATCGAATGCAAACAAGAACTTATACCTGAGAAGTTCGTCCTCAATTAAATTGAATTGTCTTCTGGCATAATGATACGACTCTCCATTACCTACTCTGGGGAAATCCAACCATTCCGGATGACCAAATTCGTTACCCTCAAAGTTCAAATACCCTTCACCTCCCAAACTAAATGTGATTAATCTGATTAATTTATGCAAGGCAATACCTCTGTCGATAATAGGCGTGTTTTCAGTTAACACTGACATGTTGGTGTACATCTCTTTATCCATTAACCAAAACGCAATAGATTTGTCACCGACAAGGGCTTGATCATGGGATTCACAGTATGCAATACACTTCTCGCCGTATCTTCGATTAGTCAAGGTGTGCACGATATTTCCTAAATCCCATTGTTCATCCTGAAGATGTTTCAAGATTTTGATCCACATATCTGGAATAGCCATAGAGAGCCTGTAGTCAAAACCAATACCACCTTGATCCAAAGCACAACAAAGAGTGGGCATACCACTGACATCTTCCGCAATGGAGGTATATGCAAAGCCATCTTCTTCACCCAATTCTTTCAACAATTGATGAGCCAACATGAAGTAATTGATGGCGTCACTATCGACCCATTCGGGATTGAAATATTCGTTATAGTCTCCACTGAAACCAAAGCCTAACCCATGATGTGTGTACAACATGGAGGTGACACCATCAAATCTGAACCCGTCAAACTTGAATTCTTGCAAATAATAGTTCAAATTGGAGAGAAGAAACCTAAGGGTCTCGTAATTGGCGTAGTTGAATAACCTCGAGTCCCATTGGTCGTGGCTTCCCTTTGGACCACCATGGAAGAGGTAATGGTCGGTTCCATTGAACATGTTCAAGCCGTCATCTACGTTTTTAGAACTATGAGAATGAACCACATCAAGCAAAACTCTGATGCCTAACTTATGAGCAGTATCGATAAGTTCTTTGAGGTCTTCTGGAGACCCAAATCTCGACGAACAGGCAAAGAAATTGGTCACCTGGTACCCAAAAGAAGCATAATATGCATGCTCCATGATTGCCATAAGTTGAATAGTATCATAGCCTAATTTGTGGATGATAGGTAAAACGTTTTGGGTGAAGTTTTTGTAGGAACCAATGGCCGGGTTTGGTGTAGAGATTCCTACGTGAGCTTCGTAGATTTTCAAGCCATTGTTGCTCTTAGCGTGAGGTCTGGGGTGTTTTGGCTGGTAAATTTCATTCTTTGGTGGATTCCAGAAATAAGCCTCATACAAATTGGTTTCCTTGTTAGAAACACACTTTTTGGCCCAAGGACATAATCGGTAGATGACTTCCCCAGATCCCAATTTCATGGCGATTTTGTACCTGGTGTTGTGGGGAACAGCAAAGTCGCCGTTAATTGAGGGAATTACAAGTTGCCACAAACTGAAATCGTTGACCTTTTCGAGCTTGTGGGCGTTGAAGTCCCAGTTATTAAAGTCCCCAACTAAAGCCACTTCCGCTACATCGGGGATATATTCGGTGATCACCACCTCTTTTGTGTCCCAATTAGCATGCAAGCCGTACTTTGTGTAGGAGGAGGCAAACTCTACGAGCCCGCCTTCGGCATCGACCAAATCCTTGTGCCATTTACGGAAGTGCAATTGACGGTTGATCAAGTGAGATTTAAAGGGTTCAAGCCAGGGATCGGTCTCAAGCACCCCTTTGACCAAATTCTCGGGGTGGGTCACGTGCGCGACAACTGTAGCTTCCAGCATTCTCAATTGACTCCTAAGTAGTGATAAGAACCAAAAACAACCAAAATATCCCAGGGTTTTACTCTGTGGATGATAAAAGGTTGATATAGCAAATGCGAAATTGGAGGCATCTCCCCGCGGGGGGGGGGGAACACCTTGTGTGCCCCCAACAACGAAACCTTTTTGGCAGCCAAAGCCGCTGGAAAATCCGGTGCAGCAGCCAGTCCTTGGGTCATTG